>JAJOOO010000698.1:0-45783 GCA_029582685.1 Solanum piurae | reverse complement strand
TAGGCTGGTCTTCATGCGGCAAATGGGTGTCCGAGAGGAACGCATTTGAAACGGGGTAAGTTGCCCGAGAGGGAACTTATATCCATCTAAAGCTTAGCCTAGTCACTATTATCTTGCAAATTTCCTATCGAAAGAATGTATCAAACCATTTATCTCAACTTGTATTGCGGTCACACCCCAAGAACTCTTCCTCATACTTGATTTTCTCGTTATTTTTGTTGTTTTTACTTACTTGTGACAAAACCCCCAAATTGTATTTGACACTTTTCTGTCCCCCTTTCGATCACCAAGACTCACCCGGGCATCCCTACTCCGAATGGGACAACTGGCTTTTTCTGCTGATCATCGAGCTGCTCGCCTAGAGGCCTCTGTTCCAGGTATGATCCAGATTTCCTTAACTGATGTTGTGACACCTTTGAGCACTACCATTGATGCCCTAGCGGCCAGAATAGCGATGTGTAAGCACAACCAAGGATCCACATAGGAGGTTACGGCTATAAAAGTTGCCATTGCTGAACTGCGAAAAGATATAGACCACATGAAGTCCACCGATGTGTCCATGGTCTTTGGAACAGTAGAGATTCCAGATATGCCCGAAATGCCTCAGACTACTGCAGGACATGGAGATGGAATGGGTCATACAGCTGATCCTGAATCATAGGTAGAAACTGACGATGAGATATTTAAGGAAGTTACAACGGACGACATAGCTGAGACTGAAGAAATCATTATAGATGATGCTGTGCAAGCTTACTTGGCAAAGTCTCTTGCCGATGGATCTAGTGGAGCTTGCTCGTATGGTGGTCACTCCGAGTACTGATGCCCAGACAGATGAAGCAACCTATTAGCCAGGATCCCCTATTTACCTCCCTCTCTATATTTCTTTATGTTGCTCTTTCGATTATGTGTTAATTGAACTTGAGGACAAACACATTTATTTGTGGTGGGGTGAGGCTCACCTTTTGTGTACTATTTGTGATGCCTGTTTTGTATATTTGGGTTGTTCTGTTTGAAATTGTTTTTACACTGCTTTTTGTGGATATTTGAGCTCATGGGTCTCTTTTGTTTTAAATTGCAAAAATGATTTTGATCCTTCCGAAAAAATTTTATTTTTCAAAAAATTTTGCCACCGCTTGTGTTGAAAGTGGCTGTTCTTTTGAAAAATTTAAATCTCAGTTCTGATCAATACTGATGACTTGAATAGTGCTCTCAATCGAACGAACATGAGTGTGCGGCTACGATGAGACCAAACGAAGTTGCATAGACAATATGTGAACTCTTTGGATCTTGTTACGATTAGCCATTTATCGAATTGATTATCGTGTAATGACCGTTGCACACTAGAAAAAATGTGTAGTCTTGTTTGACTTAAGTATCGATGCCTTGTGTGATTATATTACTTTGAATCATGCATGAATAAACCTAGAATTTGCCCCGTTAGTCTGATTGGTTTAGTAAGTTGTGCTCTTGGGATGATCTTAGGCAACTTTTGAAGAGTGTGAGCCAATTTGACATATACCTTTTTTGTTGCCTACCCATGAGCGTGTGAAACTCTCTTGAACACCCTTTGAACCTTCCCTTTCTTTGAAAGAACCTTGATGAACCCTAGACCGTACTTGATCTATTACCTATAATCCTGTTGATTTGTGGTTTAGTGAATAGTCAACTTAGGCCAAAAGCCTTAGTTGGGGGTGCGGTGAGAAAGGAAAAGGAGAAGTCAAGAAGTGCAAGAAAAGTCCCCCTTAACCAATGGTGTTGCGGAAAAATGGAAACCCTCCTTATATATATGAAAAAGAAAAGTTGTGGAATAAAAGTACAAAAGAAATTGGGTTTCCAAGCAATCCATGGAGATGAATAAAAAGATGACTTAGAAGCACTAGAAAAAGAATTGATTAAGGAAAAAAAGGGGATGCCTTGAGAATACCAGTAACTATGGCTCCTTAAATTAACCCCCACATGGTGAAGGCAAGTCCACGGCCACTCCCACGAGCCGTCAAGGCCTTCACGAGCCGTGAAGTGGCTCGTGTGAAGGAGGACAACTTGGGCAGCCTTGGGGGAGTTACTGCCTCACCACCACGAGTTGCACCATGGGTCGTGGTGGCCACCAGGGGTCCTGAAGACCCTCGTGGCAGTGTGGGCAGTGCCCTATTAAGCTTTGGCAGCCTTGGCCCTTGCCCATTTTCCCTTGACATTAACCCTCACCTTTAGCTCCAATTTAGCCTACTAGTTTCTGAGGTGTTACACTTCTAGACAGCTTAAGGTCCATGAGAAGAACTACCCAACTCATGACCTTGAACTTGGAGCTGTAGTTTTTGCCCTAAAACTTTGGAGACATTACTTGTATGGTGTTCACATAGACGTGTTCACATATCATAAGAGCCTCCAGTATGTGCTTTACCATCCGGGTAAGGCTAATGTAGTTGATGATGCTCTTAGCAGATTATCTATGGGTAGTGTAGCACATGTTGAGGAAGAAAAGAAGGAATTAGCAAAAGATGTTCACCGGCTTGGTCTCTTAGGAATTGGTTTTACAGACATATCAGATGGCGGTGCGATAGTCCAGAATGGAGAAAAATCTTCATTGGTAGCGGAGGTTAAGGAAACACAAGATAGTGATCCCATATTGCTTCAGTTGAAAGGTGCAGTTCATCAACAGAAAGTAGAGGTTTTCTCCTAAGGGGGAGATGGTGTGCTTCGTTACCACAATCGCTTATGTGTTCTTAAGGTGGATAAGTTGAGGCAGAAGATCCTTAACGAAGCCCATAAATCCAAGTATTCTATTCATCTAGGTGCCACTAAGATGTACCGTGACTTGCGGGAAGTCTTTTGGTGGAATGGCATGAAGAAGGATATATCAGATTTTGTGGCTAAGTGTCCTAATTGTCAACAATTTAAGGTAGAACATCAGAAACTAGGAGGTATGACACAAAGGATTAAAATTCCTACATGGAAGTGGGAATTGATAAACATGGACTTCATTACGGGTTACCTCGTACTCGTAGACAACATGACTCCATTTGGGTGATAGTGGACAGAGTTACTAAGTCCGCTCACTTCTTGGCTATCAAGACTATAGATTCAGTGAAGGATTACTCTAAACTCTACATTAATGAGATAGTCATGTTGCATGGGGTTCCCTTGTCTATCATCTCAGATAGTGGTCCTCAGTTTACCTCTCATTTCTAGAGATCGTTTCAGAAAGGTCTTAGTACTTAGGTAAATCTCAGCACAACATTTCATCCAAAAACGGATGGTCAGGCGGAGCATACCATTCAGACCTTAGAGGATATATGTTGTGATATTGCGTGATCTATTTCAATGGAAGTTAGGATGATCACCTACCTCTTATAAAGTTCGCCTATAATAATAGCTACCATTCCAGCATTCTGATGGCCCCTTATGAGGCATTATACGGACGTAGATGCAGATCCTCGATTGGTTGGTTTGACGTAGGTGAAGCAACATTGATTGTGCGCGATTCAGTTCATGAGTCTATGGAAAAAGTTCAGTTCATAAGAGATAGAGCAAAGACAACCCAGAGTTGTCAGAAATCCTATGCAGATGTAAGGAGAAGGGACTTAGAGATTGAAATCGATGATTGAGTTTTCCTGAAGGTGTAACCTATGAAGGGGGTGATGAGATTTGGGAAGAAAGGGAAGCTCAGTCCAAGATATGTAGGTCCTTACAGAATCCTGAAAAGGGTTGGTAATGTGGCTTATGAGTTAGAATTACTAGCAGAACTAGCAGCTGTTCATCCAGTCTTTCACATTTCCCTGTTTAAGAAGTGTGTGGGTGATCCGGCATCCATAGTACCAATAGGGAGTGTGGCTATGAAAGATAGTCTTACTTATGAAGAGGTGTCAGTTGAGATTCTTGACCGTTAGGTTTGTAGGTTGAGAAATAAAGAAGTCGCTTCATTGAAGGTTTTATGGAGGAGTCAATTCATAGAGGAAGCTACTTGGGAAGAAGAAGCAGCCATGAAAGCCAAGTATCGTTATCTCTTTCCTTCCGATGTTGTTTCAACTTCAGGTAATAGTTCCTCTCCAGTCTCAGTTTATTCTTGCATAAAATTCAGCCTTAGTATCTTGTTCCTTCAGTTGTTCTTGCATTTTCAGCATATTTACATGTTCTTGGAACTTAGTTCAGTCAGATAATGTAGCACCCCGAATTTGAGAAAAACCAAAATTGCAGATTTTCAGAAGGTGCAGGTGCAACCGATGAAGGCCACCTACAAACCGTAGGTTGAACCACGAACCGTAGGTGTGGTCCTTGGTTGGTCACCCCTAACTTCACCCAAAATTTACAGAAAGTCATGACCCACGGCCGGACCTACGGACCTTAGGTGGGACCACGGTCTGTGGTCCAGGTCAGTGGATCATGACCCTTAGCACAAACTCAATGGAGCCAAATGACAAACCGACAGGACATGCCATCGTCCAGTTCATGGTCCGTCGGTCAGGTTTGTCGATGATTAGCTGTTAAGTCAGGGTGATTTTGGTCTTTTCCCGAATGATTTGGAAATTTAAACTACGTTGTTTTACACCTAAACTACGTCATTTTGGTCAGTTTTAGCCTAATATTCTAGTCATACTTTACCCTAAGCGATTCATTCACCAAAATTCATCAAAACTTAGAGCAAAAGAAGAGAAAGAGTCGACCAAACCCCTCAAGAACAAGCAGGAGATTTTCTTCAGTTCCAGCCTCGAAATTGAAAGATTTCTCCATGAATATCATAACCAGGTATGTGGGATTTCACTAGTGAATTCCTTTCATCCACTAGGTCCCTAGAATTCAGTCAGATTCTCAATTCTCTAAATCTTGTTTAGACCTATGTTTTCTAAAACCTTAGATATAGGTTGTTATTTAGTTGTTATAGTGTTCTTAATTAGATTATCATGTTTTTGTGAAATGTTGGTTAGTCATTTGTATGAAACTCAAAAACCCTAGTTGTATAGATTCTCTTAGTTCATGAATTACACTTACTAGGTCAGTTAAGCAGATAACGATGCCTCATATTTTGAATATTTCATTGTCAGTACACAAATGTTGCATTCTCAGTTAGCAGGTCAGAATATTGAGCTAATCCAGTATTTCAGTTATGTTGTGTCATATACACATTTCCAGTTGGGAGTAGGCATTGCACCGAGTTGGACTAGAGTTCAGTGTACCCTCATAGTCCCTGAACTACATGCCCCTAGAGGTTTATAATTCCCCTCTATGGGCATCAGATTTAGTGACCACACAATCATGCCTCTATACCCCTGGTAAGGTATATTGGGTCCTCTTGATGGGGCATATACATCAGACTCCACATTTAGCTCACATAGTTTTATGTCGGTTAATAGTAGCTCCCACAGTAAGACTCTAGTGCATTTGACCAGGTTTCAGGCTATACTTGAATATTCAGTCTTAGCATGCTTGTCCATGATTAGTACTTGTTCATTGCATTTAGCTTAGTTTTCAATTATATTTCAGTATCTATACTTTTGTTCAGATTATGTTATTGCTCATTTATATTTGTCCAGCTTATATATTTGTTCAACTATATTCTATATCCAGCATACTCAGTACATTCCATGTACTGACGCATACTTAGTGCTACATCCACTCATGATGTAGGCTCAGATATTCAGCATCCAGATCATGCATAGATCGGTTCCTGATCCGTATTCAACAGCTTCAGTGGTGATTCCTCATACTTTGAGGTCAATAGACGTGTTTTGTTCAGAATCAGTCTTTCATTTTCAGTTTCAGTTTTGCTAGGGTTAGCTGGGGGAATGTCCCAGCAACTCTAGTCAGTCAGAGGCTTTTCTGACATAGTATTAGATTTAGCTTTAGTTTTGAGTGATTGTTCAGTATCACTAAACTTTTAGTACGTTAATATATTAAGATCAATTTTGGGGATTCCCCACTTTCACTTATCAATTATTTTAGCTTCTTCATTAGTTCATGATTTCATTTAGATATATTTCAGTATGCGTATGATATGCCAGCTTTAGGGTTAGCTTAGGGTCACTCATGACCCTAAGTCTCATTTTACGTCAAGGGGGTAGCCTCGGGGCATGGCAGATATGTCTTAAATGACCTATCTAGTGGATCCACTTTAGTAAAGATGATATGTATGAATTCTACCTTAGCAAGTAGATTCCCCTTCTTTTGGTATAAGGGATATATCAGATTCCATGATATAGCTCTCATGGCCTTGTTTTTGGTCAAAGCTTATATCCCACAAAATGACTTTGTTTTCTTTAAAGATATTCTCATGTTCTTAATGTTAATGTATTTGACCATATTACATGATTTACTTGTCATTTCTTCTTTAAGCCTTTAATATTTCAAAGAATGGTCATGTCTACTTGATTTAAATCATTCATAATATCATTCCTATTTTATGAATATTGCCCCATAATTAGTACATTCTATGTACTAATGCATACTTTGGCATACATTGTTCTAGTAATGTAGGGTCCGACGTTCCTACCTCGCACACTCATGGCTAAACATTTATTGGGTGTTTCAAGTGATTGGTGAGTCATCATGTTGGAAGGAGTGAGACACTTTGTAGGTTTATGTTATTTCAATTTTTAGATGTTGTATGTGATGTATGGGTTACGTCCCAATCACTTTCCTTATGATGTATTAGATAGGTTATTAAGACTTGTGTTAGACTTTCACTTTGTCAAACTCTTTGATATATGAAATGCTATCTTTTAAGGTCTTTATTTCTATTATCTTTTATGGTGAATTATAAGTGGCTTGTGTAGGGACTCTCATGGTTTTATACGACATGTTACGCCTTGGATATACTTTGGGTCATGACAAACATGGTATTAACACTAATATTTTTACAACGGCCCTATGATGTCTCATAAGCCACATCGAATAGAGTCTTGTTCATAAGTGTGAAGTGCACCACATTTATTAATAGGAAACTATAAGACATTTAGGAAATCCCACTTCTTTCATCAACCTAAAGTCGTGCGACAAAGTCTAACTCTATATGCCTCTCTCCTAATCCTTATTCGATGATTTTATAGATATGGACCCTCAAAGACCATATGTTAGGAGGAATTTGAACGTTAATGTGGAACAAGAAGCTCCTGAAGCTCCTCATGGAGCTCCACAAGTTCCATCCGACTCTTTAACCAGATAACTGACTAATGTAGAGTTTCGAGTAACTTTTCAAGTGTTTGCCCAAGCCATAACTGTCACACCCCAAGGCAACGCCCTAGACGTAACATGGGACCTAGGATCACGACTGTAACATCCCGCCTTAGAAAGAGCTAGATTTAGAAAGAACTAATTTGAAAAGAGCCAATTTGAGTTTTGTTAAAGTTAGGTTTAGGTTCTGAGTTTTGGGTCAACTTCAAACGACCATAACTTTTAGTACATGATGAGTTAGGTGTCCCATTAAAAATCAAATGAAATATCTTGGAATCCTCTTTCCAACGCCACCGAGTTTGCTATGTTTCGAGTTCGGATGAGGGAGATATGCACATTTGAAGTCTGCATGTTTAGTTAAGGAAAGTTACCCGAATTACTGAGGGGTGTTTTGGTCTTTTCCTTATCCCATCAGCATAAAATGAGATGAGCGAATATTTTGGGGTCAAATCTGATTTGGGTCAGTTTTGCAAATTCTAATTTACACTTGGGGTTTTAGAAGGGAGTTCAAGAAGCGAAAAGAGGAGAAAAGAGGAAAGGTTCAAGGCGTTCTTCAGGATTCGTAAGAAGCGTCGAGGATCTTCATAAAATTAAGGTATGTAAGCTTTCATAGTGTTGGGTTCGTTCACCCACACACCAATCATGATTTACACATTCGAATTTCATCTCCAAGATTGAGTATATTTGAGTTCTTGATAATTCTTGACATTTAAGTTTTGTTCTTTGATAATGAAGTTCTTGTTGAGTTCTTGAGGTGAGAATTATGAACGAGTTGAGTAAATTGTTAGTTTCTTGTATGGGTTTCGCTGAGATTGTTTTGGGTTATCAGAATTCTGGAGTTTTGACCTTAGAATTTCAGTGGGTATGAGTTGAATCGATTTTAAAAGAGGAAGAATAGATCAGACAACAATCCTTGCTCAGGTCTACGTCGCGGACTTGCTCCCCCAGAGAGTTTTCTCTCTCTCCACATCATCGAGAGAGCGCGGACTCCATTATCACAAAAATTATTTCACGACCACATAAATTACACCTTCTCCGCGTCGTGCCTTTGCTTCCCAAATTGTATTTTCACTCGTTTCTTATTTATCAACGATCTAAACCCCACTTATTCATTAAGAGGTATTTCATAACACAAGTCATAACTCTTGAATTTATAATTCAAATTCAAGATAGAGTTAAGAGTCATATTTGAGAGAGTCTTCCGAGTCTATTTGAGAAGTCTTTTACAATCTTTTAAAAAACTTGTTTTAAGATTTGAGTACTTGAGTATGAGGATGAGTAAAGTTGAGTTCATTTTTCTAAAATAATATATGTGAACTAAGTATTTCCTAGAGTAAATGTTTTTACATTTAAAAGAGGAGAAAACTATGATTTCTGAAGGAGTTTAATAGGCGTTTTGAGTACTATCTCTTTTTAGAGAAATCTTTTGAGTAATTATCTCAAACTAGAGGAAGATAAATGTTTTTAAATATATGAGCTAGGTTATATTTTGGGAGAAGTATAGAGCACTGATATGGGGATGAGTTCAAATAACTCAAAGCCCTCATAAACCATGAAGCCAACGTGGGTAGAAAAGGTCATACTTTTTTAGATGATTCCGTATTGATTTTTAGCATACCTTAGTGGATCTACTTAGTGAGTAGTCCTATACCCCGACATAGTATATGACAGTTCTGGCAGTGTGGACGAGACGTTGTATCATCACATAGCTCATAGTGATGGTTGTCGGTTAGAGAATCTCCCACGCAGAGTTACTTTTAATGCTTATATATAAATAGAGTTTATTTTATATTTTTACATACAAACTAAGTTATATTGTATTTTATAATACATTGAGTTGTTATCTACTATTTTAAAAACTTTTCTTTATAATGCATATTTACTACTGCTTTATATTGAACTCAATTGAGTAAGTTTGAGTATCCTTGAGGTTGAGTTGAGTTGAGACGAGGTAAGTTGTTTCTTCAGTTCAAGTTCAAGCTTATGTATTTTTTTTTAGATTTCTCCTTGCTTGCTCGTACATCCCATGTAATGACGCCATTTAGCCTGCGCTTTTTATGATCAAGATACAAAAGATCAGGGTCATCAACATGCGATTCGTTGATACCATTCGCAGTTCCAGAGTTGTTTGGTGAGCCTCTTTACTTCTGGAGGATCTCTTAGTATTTATATTATGTCATGTTATTTCAGTTTTGTTAGAATGATAGGAGTCTTGTCCCAACATCCCTCATAGTATTAAAGGCTTTATAGATGATTTGGAGTCTTGTCCCGACTCATGAGTCTTTTTCATCTTCAGTTGTTAAATGTTTTAAAGACTTGAGTTGTCTATTTCTGGCTAGTTGAATATTCTTACATATTCTGAGTTTTCTATTTTGAGACAGTTGAGTAAACGTTTACTTTTGAGTTAAAGTCTTCTGCTGAGAGTTGAACCAGGCCAAGGGTTCCCTTGGGGCCAGAAATGGTTCTCGAGTGCTAGTCGCGTCCAGAGTGTAGAGTCAAGGCGTGACAAACTTGGTATTAGGGAACAGAGTTCAAGAGTCCTAAGGTGTCTATGAAGCCATTTCTGTAGAGTCCTAGTTATCGGTGTGAAGTGTGTCACATCTATAATAAAGAGGCTGCAACATTTAGGAACTATCTCACTTTTTTCATAATCTTTTCGTGTGATAAAATTCAACTCTATGAAAAATGTTAACCCTCAGGATCAAAGAGTACCCAATGCACCAGAAGTGCAACCCCAAGGAGAGGTCACTAATGTTGAGTTTCAGGATGATATCTGGATGTTGAGTCAAGTTGTGACCAACCAAGCTGGGAAACAAAGAGGGAATGAACATGATGTGACTGATACGTCCAGAATCTGTGAGTTCTTAAGGATGAATCCTCCATAATTCACCGGTTCAAGTGTCACCAAGGATCCGAAGAACTTTATGGAAGAGTTGCAGAAAATGTTTGAGGTGATGCATGTTGCTGATGTTGAGCGAGTGGTACTAGTTGTATACTAACTAATCGGTGTTTCTAGGGTGTGGTTCGACCAATGGAAGAAGAGAAGAGTTGAGGATGCCCCAATGGTGAGCTGGGCTGTGTTCGAGGAGGTCTTCTTGGGTCGTTTCTTTCCCAGTGAACTAAGAGAGGCTAAGGTAAGAGAATTCCTCTCTCTTAAGGAGGAATCTATGAGTGTGCATGAGTACAACCTTAAGTTCACCTAACTGTCCTGTTATGCTCCGGAGATGGTTGCTGATATGAGGATTAGGATAAGTTTGTTTGTGTATGGGTTCTCGCCTGTCAACTAAGGAGGGCAAGAAAGCTATGCTGACAGGAGATATGGACATAGAAAGGCTGATGATCAATGTGCAATAATATGAGGAAGATAAGCTGAGAGATAGAGAAGAATTGTAAAACAAGAAAGCTAAGAGTGCAAGTAATGAGTCCGGACAACAGAAAAGTAATGCAAATCGGTCATCTTTTTAGAAAAAGCAAAAGGGAGATGCTCATTCATCTGCAAGTGCACCTGCACCAAGGAACAGAGGTGAGTTTAAGAATCAAAATTCATAAAATTTCAGAGCTAGACATGCACAGTCTCAAGGTAGTGTGGCACAAGGAGATAATGGCACTCCCACATGTGCTAAGTGTGGTTAGAACCACTTAGGAGTGTGTCATGATGGCTCCACTAGTTTCTTCAAGTGTGGTCAGAATGGTCACTTCATGAAAGAGTGCCCTAAGAACAGGCAGGGTGGTGGTAATGGGGTCAATAGAGCCTAATATTCTTCAGCGGCTCCACCAGACAGAGTTGCACCTAGAGGAGCTACTTCAGGGTCAGGCGGAGGAGAAAACCGTTTGTATGCTATAACCAGTCGCCAAGAGCAAGAGAATTCGCTAGATGTTGTCACTGGTATGATCAAAGTGTTTACTTTTGGTGTGTATGCTTTGCAAGATCCAGGAGTGAGTCTATTTTTTGTTACTCCTTATATTGCTAGGAATTTTGATATTCTTCCTAAGCAACTTCTTGAGCCCTTCAGTGTTTCTACACCTGTTGGTGAGTCTATTCTAGCTGAGAGAGTTTATTGTGATTCTACCATTTTTGTCAATCACAAGGACACTATGGCTGACTTAGTTGAGCTAGATATGGTGGACTTTGATGTTATTCTAGGTATGGACTGGCTTCATGTATGTTATGCCTCAGTTGATTGTAGAACTTGAGTAGTTAAGTTCCAGTTTCCGAATGAGCTAGCTATTGAGTGGAGGAGTAGTTCAACAGTACCTATGGGTCGTTTTATTTCGTACCTTAAGGCGAGAAAGTTGTTTTCTAAGGGGTGTGTCTATGACTTAGTCTGAGTTAATAACTCTAGTGTTGAGACACCACTTATTTAGTCAGTTCTAGTTGTGTGTAAGTTTCCAAAGGTCTTTCCAAACGACCTTCCTGGAATCCCTCCTGAGAGAGAAATAGACTTTGGTATAGATATTCTTGCCGATACTCATCATATCTCTATTCCACCATATATAATGGCTTCAGCTGAGTTGAAAGAGCAGTTGAAACATCTTCTTGAGAAAGGTTTTATTTGACTTAGTGTCTCACCTTGGGGCGCTCCGGTTTAATTTGTGAGTAAGAAAGATGGTTCACTAAGGATGTGTATTGATTACCTCCAATTGAACAAGGTTACTATATAAGTATCCCCTTCTGAGGATTGATGATCTTTTTTATCAACTTTAGGGTGCCACTTGTTTTTCTAAGATAGATCTCAGATCAGGTTATCATCAGTTGAGAGTAAGATAAAGTGACATCCCTAAGACAACATTCATGACCCGTTATGGTCATTATAAGTTTCTAGTCATATCATTTGATTTGACTAATGCTCCTGCAGCGTCATGGACCTTATGAACAGAGTGTGTAAGCCATATCTTTATATGTTTGTTATCATTTTCATTGATGACATTCTAATATATTCAAGGAATGAGGGGGATCATGCTAGACATCTTAGAGTAGTTTTCCAAACTCTCAAGGATAGAGAGTTGTTTGCTAAATTCTCTAAGTTTGAGTTTTGGCTTGAGTCTGTGACATTCTTAGGCCACACTATTTTTGGTGATGGGATTCAAGTTGATACTCAAAAAATTGAGGTACTACAGAACTGGCCTAGACCCACGTCTCTGAATTATATTAGGAGTTTGTTGAGGTTTGCTGGTTATTATAGGATTTGTCGAGGGGTTTTCATCTATTTCATCCTCTTTGACCAAGTTGAATCAGAAGACAGTAAAGTTGTAATGGTCTGAAGCTTGTGATAATATCTTTCATGAATTGAAAACTAGGTTGACTACTGCCTCAATGCTGACCTTACCAGAGGGTACATAAGGCTTGTTGTGTATTGTGATGCGTCCAGAGTTGGACTGGATTTTGTATTGATGCAGAATGTCAATGTTATAACTTATGCCTCTAGACAACTTATGGTTCACGAGAAGAATTACCCAACCCATGATCTAGAGTTGGCTGTTGTAGTGTTCTCTTTGAAGGTATGGCGTCACTATCTTTATGGTGTCCATGTAGATGTGTTCACCGATCACAAGAGTCTTCAGTATGTATTTAGTCAGAAAGAGATTAATTTTAGACAGAAGAGGCGGTTAGAGTTACTTGAGGATTATGACATGAGTATTATATACTACCCAGGTAAGTCTAATGTTGTTGTTGATGCTTTGAGCAGGTTGTCTATGGGTTGTACTACCATGTTAAGGAAGAAAAGAAGGAATTAGCCTAGAATGTGCACATACTTGCACGCTTGGGAGTCTATTAGTTGGATTCAAATAAAGGTGGAGTAGTTGTGATGAATGGGGCTGAATCATCATTATTGTCTGAAGTGAAAGAGAAACAAGATCAAGACCCTGTTTTGCTTGAATTGAAGGCAAGTGTTCATAAGCAGTTCGAGATATCCACGACCTCTTCAAGAAACACAACTTTGAAAGGATGACCAAACAACTTGGACACTATGGGAGGTATTTAACACATGATTTCTATGCCTCATAAGCTTCTACTTTGTTCAACTTTGTGACTTTTGAAACATTAAATAAAAAGAAGAAAGAGGCAGCAATGCAATTTCCACAACTAGATCAGGCACAGGTACATTTGGTGAATTTGGACATCTCCAAAAAAACTATAAAAAGGTTTTTTCAAGGTCCAGCCTTTGCAGCACAAATCGAGGTGGGGTTATATGAGCATCAACATTATGTGGTAACTAGAATGTTCTAGATGAATGATCCTAGGTTGTGGAGGGGCATAATGAAATGGATTACCCGGCTCATTTCTAAAGAGGGTGAAGAGGCACCATGGGTAACTAACTCGATGCTACATACCATAAAGGCCTAATTGACCTTTGCGGCTAAATTTTGATGGACTATTATTTATGTGCAGTTCGAGGCCGACAACAAATGGTAACACCATTTCTCCCTCACAAGAATCTCTAGTAGCCTGTATCATTGCTCGATATGCATTGAATGTGGGCTTCTTGATTTCCATATAGATGAGCTATCGTGCCTTGAATTTAAAAGTAAGCTTTCCCTTTCCTTGTCTGATCAGGAAATTGTCAGATCATACTAAGGTGCCGGCAAACAAGTTAGTTCATCGTCGAGCCGATGCAACAAAATACACATCTCCAGCCTTAATCAAAGATATGACAAATACATTGTACATGGAAAAACCAGTGAAGGCAGCACCACCATTGGCTATTGCACCAAACTGATCGAATGAGTCTACACAAGTTGGAGAAGTTGTAGATGCTACAAATGAAACATCTCAGGCAAATCCAGGGCTTAGGTCTATAACAACACCTACTTCTTCAGCCACAAGTATAGTTGCCATGGTTCCCTTGGTATTTCTAGAGAAATAGGTGGTAGAGTAGTGATAGACCAAAGCGGTACTAAATCAGGGAATTGAAAAGTTACCATCCAGAGTCAAATTCAAGCTACAGAAAATAGATTGTGTGATGGACTCTAAAATAAGGTTGTTATGATGCTAGGCCACATTAATGGTCTAGAGGCACACCTCACGAGCCAGATAGATGCCTTGAGTTCTATTGATATTGGGTCCATGTAATCTCAATTAGACTCTATGAGGGAATATATTGCAAGGATAGCCAACAAACCTTTAGTGGTGCCTCCGAATATTGTTACAAAGTCACTGATGCATCTATTTAGCACACCCCTAGAAATGGAAACATTTGGTGACATATGGGGTGATCTCTCTAGGACAGAGTGATGAGTGGTAGATTTACAGTCATTTGCGGACTATTTAGCTCGACAATTAGTGCCCTCAATACATAATTATGTCCTATTCTAATGATATTTTGATATTGGCAGTTATTAAGGCTAAATGACAGGGTAAGGATGAATGTTTGAAAGAATGGCCAAAACTATAAAAAAAGAAGTGTAAACTATACCCTAATGGTCGCAAAACAAGAATGGCGGATCGCGTGTTTTGCATGATCTCACCCAAAAGTGCAAAACACTTGAATTAATTGCTGTAGGTCGGTGAACTCCAAAAGGAATGTGGACTCGCTGAATAAAAATTGTACTCTACAAGAAAATGGGTCTATAGCAAAAGAAAATTAAGTCGCTCAAAGTGTAAATCCAGTCGTTATTAGTCACTTACGACTGGAAAGAAATTTGTCGTCTCCCGTCGTTAGTAGCTCCGACGTTAAAAGTAGACGACCAAATTCTAGTCCGATCGTTAAGAAATATTTAGTGACATCATAAAAATTGGTCGTTAGATCTCTTTTTGCGATAACATTTTCCCTTCGTTAATTTTTATTTTGGTCGTAGATAACTTCAGAAAGAGATATTATAGGATCTTTTAGAGACTAGAATCCTTTCGTTAATTTTTATTTATATTTTTAAAATAAATAAATATTATTAAATGAAAATTAATTACGTTTTGTCCCTTGTGATTGATAATTAAAAATCATTATTTCATATGTAATTGTACAAAATTTCATAACTTATAAAATAGAGTCAATAATATGTATAAATGGTTGATAATATATATAATCATGGACGTACGTAGTTAATTACATAAAACAAAGAGGTTTTAAAAATTCTACAAAAAGAAAACTAAAAGTCTAGAATATCTATGTAGAGATCGTAATTAGTATTTTTAAGCAAATAGCCTAGATAATAAGTAAAGTAGGTTTTAATAAAATTCTTGCACTTCAACTTGGTTCATCTGCTAACATCTTCAATTGATTTTCAACTCACTCCAAACTTGAAAATCCTTCGCGACTTCAAATTCTTGATCATCTGTTGCAAGGCTAAAAACTTGCATTAGTTAATTAAATAGTTCAATTGGGATGTTACTAAGACATAAATGATGATTGTATAATTATTTTCTCATAAAAAAAATCAGCAAGTATGTTTTGACATGTAAATACTTTTGACTGTATACCTTAATTCTTAATAATACAATACCCATTCTAAAAAGGGAAACAATTAATCATGCAAAAACATTGAAAGAGGAAATGATGACTTGTATAGTAAAGAATTTTAATAATATTTCCCAGTGTGCTAACTTGGGTGGGCTTACTTCTGCATAAATTCAGGTCTGGTAAATAAAAATATTCTGGTGCATAAATGTAGAAGTTGTTTCCTGTAGCATCTCATAATGTACTTCTCTATTCGCTTTATTTTTGTATTCATATCCAATGCATCTTTGTCCAGTGTGGAATGATTTGTAGTTTCCAGGGACTAGTTCATCTTCTTTAATTGGACTTTGATGATTATTCGAACTTCAAAGGGACAAAGACAATGGGAAAAGTAGAAAAAATGTTCAAGCAAGGCGAGTTTCCGAAGTGAAAGTACTTCAACATATATTAGAAATGTTCCTCTCTTAATAAATGTAAAACCTACTTTAGTATGAAAACTAAGGATAGGATGAAAACTAAGGAGTTAAGTAGTTACTGTGATCTACAATGGGAATGTTTTCAAAGCCATTCAAAACTTTGTGAATTCTTTCTAATTGGTTGATGAGTCCTAAAATATGGAAATTTTGCTGTCAATGTCATGTTGTCTATGTGCACTTTTCATGCAGATATACCCTTACATGAGCTACATAGATCCACAGAAGGTTGTCCCTTGTATTACAGTTATTGAAAACAATGGTGTTCAACAATGGAAACATGGTATGATCAGCTTATACATGTTAACAAGCTTACTAAACTGAAAAATACTTTGTTTCACATTAACAAGCTTACTAACCTGTAAAATGATTCAACTAGTATTTTGTTCACTTGATGATGGTGGTGATGAAGGATCTCTAAAGATTGCACTTTCAAATATTTCACATCTCTTCTCTATGGTATCCATGCGTCTCTTCATTAGTTCATTTTCTTTTCGACTCGCATTCAATTCTTCTAACAGTGCAGCCTTTTCTTTTCGACTCACATTTAGCTGTTCTAACCGTGTAACTTTTGCAAAGATACCTCCTTTCAAATCTTTGCTGGTAATCCCGCCACCAAATCCAACAACATGACTCTTGCTCTGAGGTCCGAAGCATCTCTCTACTACCTCAATATTAGTAAGTGACGGCTCAACTTGTAGTAGTTCCTGAATTTCTTCCTGTAAAGTACAAGAAAATTTAAAGATAGTGCAATATATTAAGTAAAAGTATGTAAAATGAAATTTTAAAATGAACATACGTATTTTTGATTGGTTTCAGGTTCGAGAAGCTTGTTGTCTTTCTTACGAGTCTCAAAGAAGATAGTCGCCATGTCCGATGGATTACCATACTTGCCTCCCTTTACATTCAAACAAGCAGTCATATACTTGAAATAAAGAGTAGCTTTCTTAATAGGATTAGAAGAATCACATACGTACCAACTCATAAATTATCTCTCTAATCGGCTTGCTACCCGTACGATGAGGCATACTTAACTTAGACCTGTTCATTGCATTCCTCCTCATGATCCTCACCAATTTTATCGTCAACATCTACAAATTCGGAATCTGGTTCTTCTGTCTCACATGTCGTCTCTCCATGGTGATACCAAAAGGTATAATTTTGAATTATTCCATGTACTATTAAATGTGATCTAACAATATATCATGTTCGAGATACTGCATTACAACATTTGACACATGGGCATCTTATTTCATTCGCTTCCCTCAATTTTGTAAAAGTATAATTCAGAAAGCTTTCCACCCCATGTATATAAGCATCATCAAGTCTATTATGAATAAGTTGCATCCATTTCTTATCAGGTGACATAATATTATCTAGACAATAAAATATGGATCAAAAGTATTTCAGTACAAAAATAAAAAACGAGCAACAACTAAAACACCATAAGCCATAAGAGATCCACTAATATTCCCAACAGAGGTATGAGCATTCCAAAAACCCATAATCAATCCCCTTTTCCTTTTTAAAACTGAGAGGAGATATCAGTAAAGTACCATGGAGGAACCTAAAATATTATATTATGGCTGAACCTAAATAGGTGTTCATACAGTGTCTCACATTCCATGAAAAGCTATGAACAAACTACTGTAGTGGGGAATGATAGTGGATAGCAAGTGTGTATTCTTCCAAGCTACGCTCAAAACTAATGACCATCAACCAATCACTCTGTTTAGCTCACTCTAGATTAATTAGAACATTGTCGATTTATATAAACAATCAGGCATATACGATGACTGAGAAGTACGACACAAAACAAATTGTTATTATAAAAAAAAAATCTGATAGAATGAGAACAGACACCATCTCCGATCTTTATGATTAATCTGAAGGACTTGTTCTAGCTGACTTCTGGGACAATCTTAGCAGCTAAAGAATGATCTAACAAAAACAACTTACAGAACAAAGACTGATCAGTTCAAGTTAGATGATTTTAAAAGTTGGTGCTGCCGCTAAAAATCAAATCGTCACCTCCAGTTTAATTTATAATTTAATCAAGTTTCAGATAAAGAGCAAGCATGAGAAACCATATAGAACTCCGAAAACAATCTTAGCAATCCTAATTATACCTAAAAACCTATGAGCTTCCGTTTGATCTACAAGACATTATGTGGATGACTTCTCGAATAGTCTTACTAATCAAAACCTGATTATTTGAAGTTAGATGGATTTTGCTCAATGGAAACCTAATGTCCAATTTCCTCAAAGTAACATAGGGAATCTTAGTATTGGTTCTTTCCTAAGGAAAGGGTTGGATGCTTATTGGGGTTCAATAAAAGAGCAAGAGAAAACCCTGGGGTTTGATAACTGGACAAGAAAATCACTGGAGGAAGGTATTTTTGCAATTCTTGAGAACACACAAAGGACTTACACATCAGCTGGTGATTTGGAGACTCTAGATTTTAATGCAGAAAGCGAGTATCGTATGTTTCCAGGGAACGAGATAACCATTTCCAAAGGCTACTCTACTATAGTTGATTTTGTGGCATCTGTTCTGTCACTGGATACTACAGTGACAAAATACAAAGAGATGACGTTAAAAAAATTATCAGAGATGTCTTCCTATATTTTTCTTTACTTTCTTATGAAGACTTCATCGTTTCTAAGAAGTCGTGTTGTTCCTCTTTATAATTCACTCGATGTGTACTAATGAACTGTATATTAATTAAAATTGTGTCAATTCATATAAATCACAACTCATATAATATGGCAGAGGAGTATAATTTTAATCATACCTAAAACATACAAGCTTTGTGTTAGGTCTAAATTAGTTCATTTAAGGACAGTCTCCTGGAAAAAAAATGTTACTGCAAAAACCTTTATGAATTAAAAACTGACAATACTTACTGCTAAACATCCAATTTTAAAATTTACTTTACTGAACTGAGAACTAAATAGAATTTCATATTAAGAACAAGCATTACCCAACATGCAGATATAATGTTAAAATAAAAATCAAGCTTGATAGAATATGAAAAGGTAAAGTTCAAGAATTTATCTCAAAGGGAAGAAACACATACCAGCTTGATAGAATATGAACAGGTGAAGGTCAAGAATTTATCTCAGAGAAGGGGAAGAAACACATACCACAGATTTAGCAGAAGATGCAGTCCCTAGTTTCTCTTTAATAGAAGAGGAGACACAAATCCAATTAGATGGGCAGACGATCTTATGAAGAGAATGAAATCAGTCAGCTTCAAGGATTAAGAAAAAAATATGTTTTCCTTTTCTAAAAGGAGAGGAGGCGATGGGTCTATAGTTTTGATTGTACAAGGAATTCTATAAAACTAAGTAATATGGAGGGAAAAAGACGCGCTTTTTTGGTTTATGTTATTAGTAAATTTATTTTTTTCCCCAAAAATAATTAATTAGTCTCCAATGCTGAAAATAATATAAAATTGAATTAAAAAAAATATACTAACCTTTTGTTTTAACGACCAAAATAATATGTTAAAGTGACTAAATACTAATCCTCTCGTTAATAGTTAATTAAAAACTAACTCTACCGACCAAAAAAATATTTTGTCGTTATTAATACACTTTTTACGACCGTATATATGTCCTTTCGTTAAGAAATTGTTGCTACACCCCATTTTTCTTGTAGTGGTGGAACTGTTAACCATTGCTGAAACTGATAGTGTAAGGAGAAATATTGAAGGCTTGAAAGGTGAACTAAGGTTGTACTACGCCAAATGTGAAAGGAAGACTTGAACGATCTCGCCGACATAGGTTAAAACACCTAAACCGTAAAGCAAGAAAATCCGAGTGGGAGAGCAATAGGCTATCCACCCATTGTGATCCGCAAGCCCTACCAATGTCACCTAATGTGTAGCGTATTGAGTTTTGGGCCAAATTTTGGGAAACTAAAAATAGTCCAAAGGAGAGAATAATAGAGGACACATGAATTGCAATAGTTTTTGGTATATGAACAAGTGAACAAAAAACACTTTACCATATAAATAACTCTTTCTAGTTTTTTGGATTCTTAAAACTTTGTTCTTGAAATTGTCAAATTCAAGTTGAATTCAAATTTGGTTTGCTAGTAATTACTTAATTTCATGTTACCCATGGCTTATTCATGAAAGATATAAATTATTTTCTTTTCATGATGGGTGCCTAATACCCCAAGGTATAGGGGTGCAATTATAAGGTTGAGTGCTAATTTAATATAATGGGTATTGTGTTATGCTGTGTTTTGTTTTTGTTGATACATGAATTTGAGCTAATTAGCATGAGGTTAACTTATGGGTTAAGGTTATATGTTTAATTCATACTTCCGATCTCCGATTGATGCCCGAAAGAGATTGATTGGAGTGGGTAATTATTCAAATACTACCAATTTAGGTTTGATGTATGTAACTTTCTTGAAAATAGAGGTTATGGTAAGATTTATTTGCCCTATTTCTGCATCAAAATAGAGAATAGAGTAAGATATTGGGTTGTTTAGTATATCATATAGATGAGACCGAAAGGAGATTCTATGCAAGGATGCTATGAGATCGAAAAAAGATTAGTGTCATTGAAGATGACCCAACCTATTCATGAATGTTCATCACTATAGAGCAACACAATTATCCCTATGTGACATTGATTTCCAATCCCCAAACCCCAAGATTTCTATTTTACTTCTTATTGTTTCCAAAATTTTAGTTTAATTGTGACCATTGATAACCAAATAATTTTTATTAAATTGGTGGATCATCAACCCACTTGTTTTTACTACTACAAATAAATGATTTTACAATCTAAAATTCTTAATAAAATTTTCTACGATATACCATTCTTTGTGGGATTCGAACCCGACTCTTACTTCGGTATTTTTATTATAGACGACCGGTGTCTCTTTTAATTGGTTTTGAAGAGTATATTTTAGCATTATCAAAAAGGGTACCGCTATCGGAGAATGGTGGTTGAGAATTTTATTTGAGAAAATAGTTTGTAATTTTTTTAGTTTTTGAAGATTGTTGCTTTGTGTTATTATTAGCTGATTTGTAGGGCTAGTAGAATGAGTGACCATGGTAGTGACAATAAAAGCCACTACGGTGAAAATGAAAACATGGGTGTGAATATTGTTCAAACCAGGGGAGCCATCCGCATACCTCCCTAAGACGGAAGGGTAGTATTTCATGAAACCAGAACAGTGCTACAATTCCTCCAACTATGATGAATGTTTTGGGGTTTAGCTCATGTAGATCCCAATGAACAACTTCAGAATTTTGTGGATGGGTCTAGACCATCTGTGTTCAAAAACGTCTCACAATAGGCAGTAAGGTTGAGGTTATTCCCCTTCCCTTTGATGGGTGAAGCTATAAGATGGTTGGCAGAATTTCCAAATGACTCTATCACTTCTTCGGAGGAGTTGAATGAAGCTTTTCCGAACAGGTTCCCCCCTCTCCCCCAAAGATGGTGAAACTTAGAACCGAAATATAAAATTTCAAGTGCATTGGAGCTAAACTTCTACATGAAACTTGGTTGTGGTTCAAGAAACAACTTTTGCAATGTTCAACACATGGTGTTCGGCTTAAATTATTGATGCAATACTTCTATTATAGCCTCAATTCAGTCAATAAAGGTGTGGTTGGTCATTCGTCAAAGAGGGATTAATGAGAAAATTGCATGAATTCATTGCCTAGTTGCTATATGACATAACTAAAGTTAACCGACCATAGCATAATAGAGAAGACCAAGTGTCTACTCTACAACTGAGGCTAAGCAAAGAAAAAATCATGGAGGACAATGAAGAGGATGCAAACATGGCCAAAGTTATGTCTCAACTTGATTTGTTGTCTAATCACGTCATGGGAGGTGAACTTAAATCGGTTAATACGGTTGGGACTAATAGTGGGGCAGTGCCCGGATGATGCCAAGTTTGAGGTATTTTAAAATGAAGAAGTTTAGTATTTGGGAAACCAAGTGGGGGGTTCTCACCTAAATTTTCAACGACAAGGTGGGAACCTAGGTTAAACAAAGAGCGAGATATTGGTTGGAAAGATTGGCGAGGTTAAAGTTGGAGAGATAGGAAGGCTGAGAAAGATATATATGTTCCTCCCCATGATCATCAACGACTAAAGGACCCAACTGGGCTAGAAGGAATCCGAATAGAGGAAATACTTACAAGGATCTTTAAGAAGGTTCAAGGGTCTGACAAAGTATTGAAGGAATTGAAAAATGACTTTTTCACTTTATATCAAACATCAACCTCTCATTCACTATCTGTCAATCAGCTTGAGGCCCGATTTTGCAAGATCTCTAATCATTTCAATCCGGGGCAAAAGGGAACGTTGCCTACTAACAGTGACCCAAATCCAAAAAAATAAATATTGAGGAAATGAGAACTATGTCTTGACACAATGTTAAATATGGTGCTTCTTTGGGGGCAACACAAGTGTTTACTTTTATTTTATTTCTTTCAATAATATTTGTTGTGAGTGTAGGTTGAAAAGAAGTCAAATTTTGTGAGGGGAATATTATGCAATGCCAAAACCAGAATGGCGATCCACTCAACGCGTTGTGTCGACTCATTCTTGTCTGCCATCTAAGCTAGAAAATGTGGAAAATGTACTGTCCATTTGGGTGATATAAGCTCCAAAAAGTAATCTGCCTTTATGCAATATGTGGACTCCATCGGGTCCACCAAATCAGCCTTGAGGTTTTGTGCTTGTTCGGGCATTTTTACAAGATTTAGCTACAGTTGGCGATCTCCCGAACACATTCGGTTACATTAGTCCCAACCGCCGAGTGTTTTTTGTATAAAATGGCCAATAGTCTTTTAAAATTCAAAAAGAAAATCCATTGATATTTTTGAGACCTTTTCTTCCCTTTTTATTGCAATATCTTTTTAGAGTCTGTGAGCATCCTTTGTGTGTGATTGTTGAGTACAATGATTGCATATTCTTCTAGATAAGTCAACCCCACCCTAATCTTTCTTGTTTTGGAGTTTTTCTTTCTTGTTGAGGTTGGTTTTTGATTTCCATATTGCATTTTAAGCTTAAAATCATGTTTAACATATGGGCATTAGGCAATGTGACACATGTGATTGTTTGATTCAAATGGGTATTGCTATAATGATCATATTGGATATTGTCCATGAGTTGTGTGCTTCTTTTTATGCGTAGAAATTGCTAAACTTAATTATGTTGGTTAAACGTTGAAATTGAACCCTTAAAATTAGTGGGTGTTGGTTGAATTGGTTGTGGGTGAAGTCTAGTAACCTAATGTTGACCCGATTGCATGATTTTTCCCAAATAATAGATTGAGGGACGACTTGCTTAAGAGCTCAATTTGAGTAATACATTGTGATATCTAAGGGATGTTTGAGTAGGTAGATAAACATGGGGGTTGATTGTAATGATGTTGGGAAACTTAATTTTGTTGCATATGTTGGGTTTTTCTATGAAATTTAGCAACTAGGCTAAACACCTCCTGTTCAGTGGTTTTGTCTTAACTCACCAAGGTTGAGAGGTGAATTGATGAGTAAGGCCCAGCTCACCTTCTTGAGTGAATATATGACCTAGGGTACTCTCTCATTCGGTGAACTTGTCTTAGTTTGCTGAACCCACTCGATGTATCGCCATGTGGGAGTGGACAATGCCTTTGATGCATGTTTCTTTTCATATTGAACTGTCAGTTTCAGCAGAAATTATCTTAGCCCACTAAAAATAACTAGGCGAATCACGGAGTTGGATATTAGCTTCTATTTGATTCAACGAGTTCTTCGGAGCTTGCCCATCCTGTTAGGCGTACAGCCTTTTCATTAGGGAAGCCACATGACATTTAAGAATTGTGCTTTCAATTGAGTTTGATTTCAACTAACCTTTACTGATTCTATGGTTGAATGTTTGTGCTTTGTAGATTATGGCCAAAACAAAAGGTAAATAGATAGTCTCCTTAGACACGGAGTCTGACAAGTCCTCTTTTCCTCCCCCCCCCCTCCATTGACAAGTGATAGGGGTATCACAATTAGTAAACCATATGAGGATCCCCATCAACAACAAACCACCCCACAAGCCTCAAATGCAAGTATGCAACCCACAAAGGGGTTGCAAGAAAAATGACGCAAATTTGGTCCAAACTAGTTCCACCTTCCCCTACCTAACTGTCAACATCAATAATTCTCTTTATAATCTCTCCAAGAGCCCTCAATAAACTCAAGGAAGTTGGAGAACACACCGTTCCTGAGAGTCATTTCGAGAACATACCATTCTTGATGAGAGACAACTCTCCAAGAATAGGGTTATGAGTGATCATCCATAAATATAAGACACCATACAGTTTCATAAGTTTGAGGGGTTCACCGACCCTGAAACCCTTATGTTGTAGTCTAGGCGTGTGAGTTCTATATGACTAATGCTCATGCCTTTCCAAAGAAGAGGAAGGGCACAATTTTCAAGTCTTTGGATGAAGTGGAAGTGTGTGGCAAGACGGTGCAATTCCACGCCACTGCACTCAACATTGAATTGGGGATGCCGAAATGTCAAGCCAAATGATTTCACTCCAGATGCATCATGACTTTGATTCTTTGAAAGGTTTGGTGGGCCCACTTATATCTGATATTTTTCTGCCTTGGATGGTCGAAGGTGCCTGAATAGAGAATAAGGATTTAAATATTGTGGCCCGACACTAGTTCAAGTTCATTAGCAGCAATAGCCTGGCCTCACATAATGAATCTATCCTTCAACATCCCATGGTGGTATTAGTGGGAACTATCATTAATCCCAAGCACATCAATGTGGGATGCCCGTAGTTGATCAAGCAGCTTTGGCTTCTGATGCCACCATATCTGCTCCTTTTGTGGAGTAGGAAGGTATATCTCCCACTGTGCCTCCCACTCCTACTAATACTACTACTACTATTGTTTTTGTTGTGCTTGCTCCCATTACTACTTCCTGCCCCCCTTGACTAATGCGTTAATTTATCAAGGGCTAAGAAGGACATGCCAATGGTGATTAATAGGGAAATTAAGAGGGTGACGACCCCTTTGAGGGATAGGGTGACCTATTATGACGAATCGGTTGAGTCACACATGATGAGGTTGGTTAACCTCATTGCTCTATTAGAGGTAGAAGAGAAGGCCAAGGGTAGTTCTGGTGTGCTTAACACCATGAGAGGTCAAATTATTACCTTGCGAGTGGATGTAGACAAGCTGAGGTCTACTAATATTTTAATGCTATGGGCGATGTTCCCTATCAGAAGTTCCAACTTCCATGCCACCACCTATGCCCACTAGTGAGCCTTCTTCTATTTTGCAACAAAGTAGAATAGCTGAGGATGTTGCAATTATTGTAGAGGATGTTGTTGATGATGATGAGTGTGCCTATGATGATTTGGCCAAGGAGACCGATAAGTATTAGGTGAGGAGAGATGAGGATGAGCATGGGATTGTGCAGACAATTATAACCTTGCAGGACACTGAGGAAATAATTATCCAAGATACCTTGGAGAGATCTGTTCTGGAGATCTCCGTAGCTGGCACCAGTGATGTATCTTTAGACTCTACCATTTATTCTAGTGATGTGTAGGGCGCTGATTCCCCAGCTGATGCGACATTGCTGACACATGTGATACTATTACCGGGCATTGATGCCCCAGATGATTCTACTCCTCCAGAGACGCCTCCCATTGGTAGAACTTCATAGGTTTAGCTTGTCAAGGGGATATTTTGACTCTTCCTCCCGTACTTTGTACATTTGCATTGAGATCACTACTTTTATTTTTTGTGGGGTGAGGGCCTTTGTGCCAATATTCCCCTTTTGCTTTATTTTTTTTATTAAGTTTTTGATGATTGTAGGTTGTATTTTACTTTTGCTTATATTAGAGTGTTTCATTTAGTTTCAATTTATCTCTTGTTTCCTCTTTTGTTTTCCCTCAAATTTGAAACTACCCCATGAGTTTTGAAAATCGTGAAATTCTTGAGTTTTCATTGATAATATTTTGAGGATCAATTATGGTTAATATTGATGTCTTAAATAGTACTCATGATGAGCATGATGTATAGTGTTGGTGTTTCAAGATTGAAATTGATGTGGTTGCACTTTTGAGAGATCTCTTCTAATCTTTTGTTGACTAACGGTGCTTTGATGTGAGCCTTACAATGAACATCACATGTATGCTTTTGATATTTTCGGGTTGTAGTAAATGAGTGTATTTTGAAGTTCCATGTGTGGTGAGGTCTCACTTGAAATCATGTGTGTGGAATCCTAGATTTTTCCTTGTTAGTCTAATTGTCTAAACCTTGGTAAATTTAAGTCGTGATCTTGGGCACCAATTCTAAGGGGGAACCCAAATTTCCATATATTTTGTGACTACTTTTCTAGGGTGTGCATCCATTTTGGCACCATTTGAACCTAAACCATTTGTTGACAAAACCAAATTAAATCCTCTTGAGCCAAATTTTCGTCACCTTGTAACCCAAAATCCTTTTTGAAGCATTGTTTTGTTTGAATAGCCAACTTAGACCAAAAGTCTAAGCTGGGGTGTGGAGGAGGAGAAGAGATGAAAAGCCCAATGTAGGGCAAAAAAAATATGAAATGAGAATCAACTTTGAAAATTGTTCAAAAAAGAAGCAACTCCTCCTAATAAAAAAAGAAAGGGCAAAGAAAAATATTGTGGTGATCAATGTTAAAAATTAGAAATGAAAAGGAGAAGTTGATGAAATAAAGGGGATTCCAAATAAAGTGAGGGAAAAGTCAAAGTTTGAGTTCTCATATGAAAAAGAATGAAAAGTACTTGAGAAGAGGTGAAGATTATTGCAACAGTTATTTTAAAAGGTGAAGTCACTAAGCAAAATTGCCATACCTTAACCTTTATCCCCATTACAAGCGTAAAAGACCCTTGAGATCTTGCATAAACTAGGTTGTGTGATGATTGAAAAATATGGGCAAACCTATTGGATGAAGATTGTATGTATTTCTCTTTTGAGAGAGTGAGAGTTGCATAGATTCCTTGTTTCTTTGTTGATTCGATTTGTAAGAACATGCAATCATTCTTGATGTGAGGGCACTTGAATGCATTTGTTGAAACATGGTGTTGCATTAGAAATGAAGCTATAGTGATCCTGATCTTGTGTTGAAACCAGCTAGTCATCATTTGAACATTTTTTTTTATCATGATTGAGTGTAGCATGTTGTTGAGAGCAGTCTTGTAATTGCTCTTGCATGTTAGGCGCTCTCATTGAATATTGTTCTTGAATTTCTTAAGGACAAACAAAAGTTTAAGTTTGAGGTGTTAATGAGTTGTAGATTTACACTCATTTAAGGCCTATTTAGCTCGACCATTAAAGTCCTCAATGTTTTATTATGTCTTATTCTAATGATATTTTCATATCTTGCAGCTATGAAAGATAAATGACAAGGCAACCATGGATGTTTGAAAGAATGACAAAAATGTAAAAAGAAGTATAAACGATATAGTGATAATCGCCAAACAATAAAGGTGGATCCCCTAGTGAGCATGACCTCACTGATAATGCTCAACTAAACTTCATCTGATTCTTAGTGTAGGCAGTCGCTAACAAGTATAAACCCAACTAAGAGTTGGGGTGGGTCGATTCCATAGGGAGTGATACGGTAAAGAATTTGATTACGAAGTAAAATGGTGTTCTAATCATTTGTAGACGTAGACATTTTCACAAGAATAAAGTAGATGAGAAGGGTTTGACAATTAATGTCAAATGGGGGGATTTGGGTGAACAATTAACAACTACAAATAACCGGGAGCAGAACAAGTAGAGAGGGTTTCTTGGGAGTGTGATAAATTGAATGCCAATTTTGCTAAATGGGTGATTATTATTTACTAAAAGTCGTTGAATCTTAGTGGGTAGCCTAGGTTTTAGGAGCAATAGCCATTTATCAATCAACTATCACGAATCAAGCGAGTTCTTCCGAACCTCGACAATCACAATACATCTTAACAGCCCAGTACATCAATCAATCAACTTTTTCAAGCTAGATTTGTAGGATTGCATTCAGACACAGTTTATAAAGCTAAATCCGCAAAAACACAATCACTACAATCATCAATTAAAAGTTTTAACTCTAATACTTCTTTCTCAAGCAAGCTTAGAATGCTAAATTAGAATTGTATTTGCAAATACAATTCATCAATTAAAACTCAAACTATTAATTAAACCCACTTCAAATCAATAATAAAATCAGTAAATACTAACACCCATGAGCTAATTGAAACATTCAACAACATAATTACACCCCCAAAAATGGATATTGTAGCCTAACATAATAAAGAACAAGAAATTGTTACCAACTATGTTTTCCATCAGATTAGGCAATAATTCACAAGTCTCCAAATGCTCAAATTGAAGCTAAAAATCAAACAAACCCTAAATCTCTACTCAAAAAGTGTAAAAAACAATGCTTAGAATGTTTAGGATAAAAAATCCAGAATTGGACAATGTAGAAACTTCCTTTCTTCTTTTCAAAATTGCATTTATACGTTCCCATAATTTTAGCTTTGGAGTCCCTCGGCGAAGTAAGTTGGGCTTCGCCGACCTGATCGGCGATGCGCTGAGTGCCCCTTTCATCTCCTTCTTGGTTTGGATATTTACCATTTCTTTGTTGTAACTTTGGGTACTTAAGGTCGGGCTCGCCTACCTAATCGGCGACGCGCCAAGTACTCATTTTCTTGTCTTTTTGGCCTGCCTTTTCACCAATTACTTTGTAACTTTTGGCGGGCTAAATTGGCATCGCCGAAATGCCCATCCGATCGCCAAGTTGGTCTTGTCCATGGGATAGCCTTCTGGAACTTTTGGCGAGCTGAAGGTCCACTCGGTGACTCGCCCAGTGGGTTTGGTGAGTACCATCCATTCTTTCCTTCAACTTCTTTAGCCTTTTCACTCATTTTTTTCTCGGTAATGCCCTTGCTTTGCTCTTTTCCCTTCATTGCTGCAAATTAATATTTTAACATCAATTATGATTGTAAAATAAGCATTGAGGACACTAAATCCTTACATATTATGCCCTAAATGAGTCAAAATCCCCGACTGATCACACGCCCAAAGTGACAGTGCACAACATTTTCATTAATTGAGGCAGGTCGGTGAACTCCAAAACGAAAGGCGACTCACCGAATAAGAAGGGAAAACTTGTTAACCATCGCTGAAAGTTACAATGCAAGGAGAAAATTGAAGGCTTGAAAGGCGAACTAAGGTTGTACTCGATAATACGCTAAATGTGAAGAGTAGACTCGAGCGAGCTCACCGACTAAGGTTCAAACACTTGAAGTCTAGAGCAAGAAAAGGTAAGCTGGAGAGGAATTGGCCATCCACCCATTGTGATCAGCATTCCCGACTAATGTCACCTAATTGGTAGCGTATTGAGTTTTGGGCCAAATTTTAGAAAAATATAAATATCCCTAAGGAGAAAGAAAAATAGAGACCACATTAGTTAAAATAGTTTTTGGTGTATAGACAAGTGAATAAAAAAACACTTCCTTGTGAAGAACACTTGTTAGTTTTTTTTCCAAGTTTTTCAACATTTTTCTTGAAATTGACAAATTGAAGTTGAATTCAAAGTGGTTTTGCAGGTAAATTTTTAATTTCATGTTACCCATGTCTGCTTCATGAAAGGTATAATTTCTTTGCTTTTTGTGATGGGTGGCTAAAACCCCAAGATATAGGGGTGTAATAAGGGGTTGGGTGTTGATTTAATGTTGTGGGTATTGTGTTATGCTCTATTTTATTGTTGTTCGTACATAAATTTGGACTTACTAGTTTTTACGCACATGCATTACACGTGAATTTCAAACCATGTAGTACACTATTTTTAAAAATAATGTGAATATTATTAAATAATAATATTAAGTACACAGTTATAAACTGAATGATAAAGTATAATTTCATATCAATAGTGGATGTCATTTTTCTTATGATTACTAATTAAAGTTAGTCACTTTTAAAATCTATTAGTCACACCTCATAAATATACATTCTCCTCCCTCCACCATAGTGCATTACTTAGTTATTATTGTATTGTTGGAGTTCTTATTTTTAATATAATATAATATAAATAAATATTGATGTAAAAATATAGAAAATATACTAAATTTGATGTGTTTAGTCGGAGCATTATATTAATTTAACATTCATATGAGGGAGTTCTAATTTCACTGAATTTTGAGATTGTCAACGTCAGTAAATAAAACTTGAATTTTTAAGAAGAGGAGAATCGAAAATATTAAAAAATTATAATTCAAAAATGTGAGGAAACCCCTCCATTTATAGTTAACAAAGTACTATGAGCATGTGCATATTGTTTCTTATCATAAAAGGCACAACCCTTCGAAAAGGTCACAACACATTGGAAAAGTCACAACTCTTTAGAAAAGTCATAACCATTCAATGTGAAATGGTGTCTTCTTTTAATATAATAAAATATAAATAAATATAATACAAAATATAAAAGTGCACTATATTGGGAGTTTTAAGAAGAAGAAGAAGAATGAAAACTTTTAAAAATTGCAGTTTAAAAATTTGAGGAAAACCCTCTCTTTATAGCCAACAAAGGGTAGTGTATGATAAAAAAATGCTTATTGTGCCGTATCAAAGAAAGTCACAACCCTTTAGAAAAGTCAAAACCATTCAAAAAGGTCAGAACTCATCGGAAAAGACATAACTCTTTGGAGAAGTCCCAATCCTTTAGAAAAGTCACAACTCTTTTGAAAAGTCGCAACCCTATAGAAAAGTCACAATCCTTTGAAAAGGTCACAACTCATCGGAAAAGTTATAACTCTTTGGAAATGTCACAACCCCTAAATATGAAAAGGGGCATGTGTTTAATATAATATAATATAGTATACATAAATAAATATAATACAATATACCATATAGAAGGTATACTAAATTTGGTGTTTTAAGTTGGGGTATTATAATAATTTAATGTTTAAGTTGGGTAGTTCATTTTTTTAAGGTAGTATAGAAAAATAGATAGATAAAAAAGATAGATATAGATTTGTATAATTTTAATTTGATATGAAATTTTAAAAAATAAAGAAGACTTTTAATTTAAGGAAATGTAGAATATATTAAAATGTCTTTTAACCTTATGGTATTAAAGATGCACCCCCACCCCTATGAAAAAAGAACATTCTATATTAAATTGAATAAAAATAAAAGTACAACAAATAAATTAGAAACAGGGAAATACTTATTAAATCTAGTTTGAACTCTTCTAATAAGTTTTTGATCAAATCTTTTTTCTCCAACGGTATTAGACTTTTCACAACTTGAACAACAAATTGTAGTTTGTGCAACAAAAAATCATTAAACTTCTTGTCAAGTAGAAGTTGCTGCAAAAGTATATTTATGAATATGAAAATGGGTACATATTAATTATCTAGATAATCTTCTCTTTTGAAGTTGAGTTATTCTACCTCCTTATTGCATCAATTTTTGTTGATCTATCTTTTTTACCCGCAAAAAATATTGTAATTGCATAATTTAACAACTCTCACAATATTCCTTGTTTTAAGAAGAACATAAAACTTAAAAAAAGTTGTAGTTAAGTGTGAGAAAACCCCTCTATATAGAGATAGACAACAACAAATAGTATGAAAATGTGCTTATCGTGACTTATCAGATAAGTCACAATACTTAAGAAAATCACAACTTTTCCGAAATATCATAACACATCAAAAAAGTCACAACTCTATAAAAATAAAGTTACAACTCTTCGAAAAAGTCACTACACATCAATGTGAAAGGATGTCAGCTTTTAATATAATATAGATTAAACAAATTAATATAATACAAAATATAGAATATAGTAAATTGTGGGACTTTAGGTTGGGGTTATTATTGTAATTTAACATTCAAGTTTGGGAGTTCATTCTTTATAGATAGATAGATAGATAGATAGATAGATAGATAGATAGATAGATAGGTAGGTAGGTAGGTAGGTAGGTGGGTGGGTGGGTGGGTGGGTGAATGGATGGATGGATGGATGGATGGATAGGTAGAAGGATAGGTAGATGGATGGATGGATAGGTAGATGGACGGATGGATGGGTAGATAGGATGGATGGGTGGATGGGTGGGTGGATGGATGGATGGATGGATAGATAGAAAGATAGATAATGTCACGACCCAGACCGTCGTGATTGGCAGCCACACTAACCCTCTGGTGGGAGAACCATTACATCAACCCAACTAAGCAACTTAACGAAAAACTAAGCATTTAATTAAAGATACAGAAGCAAGTTGAAATGCAGAAATTATATAGAGTTCCCATAAACTCCAGAGGTTTAAAGAAATAACTAACCAAACTAATGCGGAAGTTTAACCCCTAGAACCTGAAAGTCATTGTACCAAAACATCTATAGTGCAACAAGTATATGGAATAAGGGGTACACCCTCAAAAGTAAAAACATAACAATATCTAAAGAACTAGTCTAAGTCCGAAAAAAATGGACTAAGAAATAGGAAAGACTCAATGGCATCCTAAAAGAACTGGCTCACCTTAAAATCCGTTCTCGATTAATGATCTCCTAGCTGAGGTCTATCGATAGCCTCCTGAAGATCTCCTGTACTCAACAAAGAACGAGCAGGTGTAGTATTTGTACACAACCATAGTGTACTAGTAGGATCACGTGGCTATTCCAGTAAATGGAACATATAAATGCATTCAGAACATAGTAAACATGACATGTACACAATATAAATATACAACATTTATCATTTTAGAGCAAAGTACAATTCCACATTATCAATAACAAGTAGATGTGATAAATCAATGGCCCTCTCATGGACCCCATACCCAAACTGTTAGTGTGCCGGAACGTGACACCCAATCCCAATTAGTGTGCCGGAACATGACATCTGGTCCAATATATGTGTCTGAACGTGAAACCTGATCCAATATATGTGTCGGAACATGACACCCGATCCAATCAGCACAACAACAATCACATTCAGACTCATAATGTACTTACTCATAATCATACAATCAATGTTGAATCATGGCATACAATTGTTCATTCATACTCATTTCATTAGGTTTGATCAACAATTCTTCATTCATATACATACATGCATTACAATGAAGAAATTACCAACATACATCACATAAACATGAAATCAAACCATCAACTACCTCGAAACCACACTTGAATCCCCCTAAGGCACTTGAATCTTCCCTTTCCAGATTCTTTCCACTTGTTCGTGGTCTAAAAATAACAAATTAATTCAAGGATCAATAAATGAGGTCTAATTATCCGGATTACAATCGAAATTATCAACCCTAGGCCGAACCTAAGATCCCAATACCCAACTTAGCGCTTTTTCCACCATTAGTTTCAGGTCAAAACCCTTGCCCAATGATAATCACCCAAGAATCTAAGTTCTAAGGATCGAAAAATGGATTATGGGAGTAAAAACATTACCTTTCACGCTAGAAGAGGTGGAAAACTGTCAAGAACTTACCCGGGGTCGCCTCTTAACTCTCAAGAAAGAAAATTGTAGAATAAGAATGTTTTTGGGGTTTAATCCCGACTTAATTTGCGACTGGACTGCTACGGCGAACCCCATCCCACCATAGCAGCCCCACCCTGGTGGGATAAATCCTACCCTGGCAGCTTGCGCGGAGACAGAACGTCGAAATTAGAGTTTTGAACCCCCATTTCACAACACACATTCAACCCTTGACGTTCAAAAACTACCCTTTCACGCTAAGATCAGTTTCGGGAGTTCTACTCATCCGAATTCGATTCTGTAAAGCCGTACGGGCTCCCTAACGTCTTGGCTGTCCCCTCATGCAACCAAATTCATTATTGAATCTCTCATTCATTACTAGATTACCCTAGACATTGCATGACTCAGATTTCGTCCAAATCTTGACTAGGCTAGGAATTTTCAAGTCACTACTCAAAAGTTTTCTGGCCCCAATTCTTTCCCCAATGGCTTTTCTATAGAGACGATAACAAGTTGTTACTATAGATACCAAGTTACCCATCACTCATCCCCGAGTGACAAACTAGGAAAAACTGGCTAAAGTAAGAGTACAATATTAGCTGAATTATCGAACAACTGGGATACTTGTCTCACATGTCCTTCTTGGTTTCCCAAGTAGTTACCTCAATAGGAAGATGCTTCCATTAAACTTTCAGATATTTAATCTCCTTGGTCCTTAGCTTTTGTACATCACGATCAAGAATTGCAATCGATTCCTCCTCATGCTGAAGATCTTTGTCTAAGAACACTGTGTCCCATTTTATGATGTAATCTCCGTCCCCATGATACTTCTTCAACATTGACACATGAAATACCGGATGAACTCCCGATAAGCTAGGAGGTAAATTCAACCTATAAGCCACTAGCCCTACACAGTCAAGAATTTCGAATGATCCAATGTATCGAGGACTAATCTTTCCCTTCTTGCCGAATTTCATCACCCCCTTTCATGGGCGACACTTTAAGAAGAATTTTATCACCAGTGTAAAATTCCATGTATCTTAACTTATGGTCGACATACTTTTTCTGTCGACTTTGGGCTGCTAGGAGATAAGCTTGGATGCTTCTTACCTTATCTTGAGCATCCTTCACCAAATCAACCCCCAAAGGTTTCACATCTCCAACCTCAAACCACCCTATGGGGATCTACATTCCCTCCTATAAAGTTCCTCGAACGGTGCCATGTCAATGCTGGAGTGATAACTATTATTATAGGAGAACTCACACAATGGTAGAAACTTATCCCAATGTCGTCCAAAGTCAATCAGGCATTCCCTCAACATGTCCTCTAACAGTTAAATAGTTCTCTCTGAGTGCCCATCCATATGTGGATGTAAAATTGTACTAAACATGAGTTGAGTGCCCAATTCATCATGTAATTTTCTCCAAAACTTTGATGTGAACTGCGTACTACAGTATAAGATGATAGAAAGGGGCACCCCATGCAACCTCACTATCTCTTTCACATAAACATTAGCCAACTGCCGTCTAACTTTAATAAAATGGGCTGACTTAGTCAATCTGTCACCCACTACCCAAATAGAATCAAACTTCCCCAAAGTCTTGGGGAGACCCACCACAAATCCATAGCTATCCTTTCCCACTTCCATTTCGGAATGGGCATTCTCTGAAGCAAATCTGCAAGTCGTTGATGCTCATTCTTTACCTGCTGACAGTTTTGGCACTTAGCTACAAACTCAGCTATGTCTTGCTTAATGCCAGGCCACCAATAAAGTCACTTCAAGTCTCGGGCACATGTTGGTCACACCCAGATGAACCGAATACCGCGAACCATGGGATTCTGTCAACATTTTATGAATCAAGTCATCCACTCAAGGAACACAAATCCTTCCTTTGAAACTGAGCACACAACCTGCATCAAGAACCATATCTTGTGCCTGACCAGACATTGTCTTCATTCTAAGTTCATTCAAATTCTCATCCTCAAACTGTTTGGCCTTGATCTCCTGAATGAATGTGGCCCTAACCTCAAAGCTAGCTAACACCGCACCTTTTTCTAAGATACCCAAGTGCATGAACTTAAATTCCAAGGTTTGAATTTCTTTAGCCAAAGACCACCCATACCTATCGCCTTTCGGCTCAAAGTGTCTGCCAGCACATTAGCCTTACCCAGATTGTATTGGATGGTCACAGCATAATCCTTAAGTAACTCCATCCACCTTCGATGTCTCAAATTCAGATCCTTTTGAGTGAATACATGTTGTAGACTACGATGATCAGTAAACACCTCGCACTTGACACCATAAAGATAATGCCGTCAGATCTTAAGAGCAAACACTAGCACTACCAACTCTAAATCATGTGTTGGGTAATTCCTCCCATACACCTTTAACTGCCGCGATTGATAAGCTATAACATTCTTATCTTCCATCAACAAACGACCAAAACCCGAATGTGAAGCATCACAATAAATAATAAAATCTTTACATTCCACTGGTAGTGCTAAAATAGGTATTGTGGTTAGAAGAGTATTGAGCTTTTGAAATCTCTCCTCACATTTCTCAGTCCATTTGAAAGGCACCTCCTTTAGGTCAAACTTGTCAAATGCGCAGCAATAGAAGCAATGTTTTTCACAAACCGACGATAGTAACTAGCGAGCCCCACAAAACTCCTAACTTTTATCACAGAAGTAGGCCGAACCCAATTCTTAACCGCTTCAATCTTTTGGGGATCTACCATTACCCCTTCCCATGAAACTATATGCCCCAAAAAGGCAACTGAAGTCAACTAGAACTCACACTTGGAAAATTTGGCATAGAACTTTTGTCTCGCAAGAACACCAAGAACAATACGAAGATGGTCGGCATGCTCTTCCTTACAAATAATTCCATAAATGGTTTGAACACATCATTCATCAAACTCATGGAAGTTGCAGGCGCATTTGTCAACCCAAACAACATCACTAGAAACTCATAGTGCCCATAGCGGGTCCTGAACGCCGTGTTAGGGACATCCTCAGGCCTAATCTTTAACTGATGTTAACGAGACCTTAGATCAATCTTAGAAAAAACTGATGAACCTTGCAACTGGTCAAAAATATCATCTACCCGAGGCAACAAATGCCTATTTTAAATGGTGACCCTATTCAACTGTTGATAGTCTATGCACATCCTCATACTACCATTTTTTTTTCTTAACAAACAAGACAGGAGCACCCCACGGGGAAGCACCAAGATGGATGAAACCTTTATAAAGAAGCTCCTGGATTGGAGCCTTAAGTTGTCTCAATTCTACCGGAGCCATGCGATACGGAGGGATGGAAATAGGGCGAGTACCGGGTTCCAAGTCAATGCAGTAATCTATATCTCTATTCGGAGGCATACTAGGCAAATCGGTTGGAAAGACTTCCTTAAAGTCAGACACTACAGGAATAAACTCAATGCCTAAAGTTCAGGGTTCAATCCTTTACAAATAGATGAATCCTCTCATCCTTTGTCATTACCAATTGTATAGCAAGGCATGGAACTTAGCCTCATAAGCAGCTACAATCATACCACCCTGCTTCAAATCCATGAACTCGTCCTTCTTAGGATCTCACAAAGTCCGAGGGACATATTTTTCCAGAAACAGAGCATGAAACTGCCTCCAAGTGAGTGGGAGTAAAACTGACGATATGCATTCAACATAGACCCTCCACCACTGCTTAGCCTCACCCTGAAGCTGGAAGGTCACAAACTCTACCTCTCGTTGGTGTACAATACCTAACTTGTGCAGCCTCTCATAACAATCCAAAATAAACTCATAGGCATCCTCACTCTCAGAACCATAGAACATATGCGACTTCAATTTTAGAAACTTAGTCAACATCTCATGCTCATTAACAGTCATCACATGACCCAACAAAGGATAGAAGAAGGCATCAGTGCCTAATTCTCCATCTACCCTAGGAATAGTAGCAGTAATGGGGTGGTTGATCGGAGGTTTAGTAGCTTGCACTGCTAGAAGGATTCCAGGACTGACCAACCCCTTCAGAAAAGACTTGATTTGTTGACCTAACACTAGGTCTAAGGGAGGAATACCTATAGTCTCCGCCTGTACCTCCTCCTCTCGTCCAACAACCTCCTCATTTTCTATTTTCATGTTCTCTTGTACCCCTTCTTGGGGAGCAGGAAGGGCCTCTTCCGTTGGAGCATTTTCAACGGGGGCTCTATTCCTGGCGGGTGCTGCCCTTCCTTGACCTCTACCCTTACTCTTCCTCTACCCCTACCTCGACCACGGCCTCTGGTTGCAGACTCCTCAGCTTACTCATTGATCGGAGCTACGAACCTGACGCCGTTGAAACGAGTGTTAACAATCTTCGGATAGAAAAAGGAAGAAGATCATATATCAATTTGGATTATTAGATACTAATTGGAATCAAGGGATAGCATGGAAAGAGTAGAAACAAAGAGATTTCCTAAAGTCATATAGCCTCTCAAAAGAAAAGTACAAATATCTGTGTACCGTTCCACAAGACTCTACTAGACTCGTTTTGGTACAATGAGATCAACGAACCTAGGGCTCTGATACCAAATTTTTTACGACCCAGACCACCGTGATTGGCAGCACACTAACCCTCCAGTGGGAGAACCATTACTACAACCCAACTAAGAAACTTAACAAAAAACTAAGCATTTAAAGATATGGAAGCAGGTTTAAATGCAAAAATTATATAGAGTTCCCATAAACTCCAAAGGTTTAAACAAATAACTAACCAAACTAATGCGGAAGTTTAACCCCTAGAACTTGAAAGTCATTGTAACAAAACATCCTTAGTGCAACAAGTCTATGGAATAAGGGCTACAACCCTAAAAGCTAAAACATAATAATATAAAAAGAACTAGTCTAAGTCCGAAGGAGATGGACTAAGAAATAGGAAGGACTCTATGACAGCTTGAAAGAACTGGCTCACCCTTGAAATATGGTCTCGATCACTGATTTCCTAGATGAGGTCTATCGATAGCAGCCTGAAGATGTCCTGTACTCAACAAAGAATGATCAAGTGCAGTATCAGTACAGAACCACAGTGTCCTGGTAGAATCACGTGGCCATTCCAGTAAATGAAACATATAAAGGCAGTCACAACATCACAACATGACATGTAAATAATATATATATACAACAGTTATCATTTCAGAGCAAAGTACAATTCCACATTCTCATTAACAAGTAGATGTGACAAATCAATGGCCCTCTCGTGGAACTCATACCCAAACTGTTAGTGTACCAGAACATGACACCCGATCTCAATTAGTGTGTCAGAACATGACACCTGGTCCAATATATGTGTAAGAACGTGACAACTGATCAAATATATGTGTTGGAACGTGACACCCAATCCAACATATGTGTCAGAACGTGACACCCAATCCAATCAACACAACCACAATCATATTCACACTCATAATGTACATAATCATAATCATACAATCAAGTGTTGAATCATGGCATACATTTGTTCATTCATACTTATTTCATTAGGTTTGATCAACAATGTTTCATTCACATATATACATGCATTACAATGAAGCAATTACCAACCTAAATCACATAAACATGAAATCAAACCATCACCTACCTCGAAACCAAGCTTGAATTCCCCAAAGGTACTTCAATCTTCCCTTTCTGGATTCTTTCCGCTTGTTCGTGGTCTAAAAACAACAAATTAATGCAAGGATCAATAAACGAGGCCTAATTACCTGGATTACAATCGAAATTATCAACCCTAGGCCTAACCTAATATCCCAATTCCCAAATTAGGGCTTTTTCCACCATTAGTTTTAGGTCAAAACCCTCCCGCAATGATAATCACCCAAGAATTTAAGTTCTACGAATCAAAAAGAAGATTAGGGTAGTAAAAACCTTACCTTTTGCGCTAGAAGAGGTGGAAAACTATCAAGAACTTACCCTAGGTCGCCTCTTAGCTCTCAAGAATGAAATTTGCAGAATAATAATATTTTTGGTGCTTAATCCCGACTTAATTCGCAATTGGGTCGCTACGGTGAACCCCATCCCCCACAGTGGCCCCGCCCTGGCGGGATAATTCCCGCCACAGTAGCCCCATCCTGGCGGGATAATTCCTGCCACAGCAGCCCCGCCCTGGCGGGATAATTCTTACCCCGGCGGCTTGAGCAGAGAAAGAACGTCGTAATTAGTGTTTCAAACCCCCATTTTACAACACACCTTCAACCCTTGACGTTCAAAAACTACCCATTCACGCTAAGATAAGTTTCGGGAGTTCTACTCACCAGAATTTGATTCTATAAAGCCATATGGGCTCTCTAACATCTTGGCTATCCACTTATGTAACCAAATTCATTATTGAATCTCTCATTCATAACCAGATTACCCTAGACCTCGCATGACTCAGATTTCGTCTAAATCTGGACTAGGCTAGGAATTTTCAAGTCACTACTAAAAAGTTTTCTGGCCCCAATTCTTTCCCCAATAGATTTTCTATAACAACGGGAACAAGTCGTGATAGATAGATAGATAGATAGATAGATGGATGGATGGATGGATGGATGGATGGATGGACGGACAGACATACATACAAATAGATAAATAGATAGAAGACAGACAGATAGATAGATAGATTAGCTTGAGGTTAATTTATGGGTTAAGGTTGCAAACTTAATTCCTACTTCCGATCTCAATTGAGCTTGAAGGAGATTGATTGGGTGGGTAATTAGTCTGAAACTAGAAATTTAGGTTTGATGTCTATAACTTGCTTAAAATTAGATGTTATATGTCGTATCTATTTACCCTATTTTTGCATCAAAAGAGAGAATATAGTAAGGTATTGGGTTGTTTAGCATAGCATATATATGAGACCGAATGGAGATTCTATGCAAGGATTCTATGATATCGAAAGAAAATTAGTGTCATTGAAGATGACCCGGCTTATTCATGAATGTTCACCACTATAGAGAAACATAATTACCCCTATGTGATATTGATTTCCAATCCCTACACCCCTAGATTGCTTGTTACTTTTGAATGCTTCTGAAATATTAGTTTAAGTGCTACCATTTATAACCAAAGCCTTTTTATTATATTGGTGGAATAATCCACCCACTTGTTTTTACTACTAAAAATTAATGATTTTACAATCCAATTTTTTTATAAGAATTTACTACAATATACAATTCTCTGTGGGATTCGACCGTAACTCTTAGTTGGTTTTTTTTATTGACGACGACTGTTGCCTCTTTTAATTGTCTTTGAAGAGTACATGTGAGCGTTATCAGAGAGAATGAACTAAATAATACAAAGAAAATGGAACTTAAATCTACTCTGCACGATGAATCTCCACAAGCACAAGACAAAAGACTTCGACGAACTACTAAAGCCTCTAGGAGAGCTACACGAGAAAAGGGACACAAGAGCAACAACAATTCGATGAACTGAGGTCTGGATCCTCGGGTAACCAGGACTAGTGGTGTGTCTGCTAACCTAGCCGTTAACATAGCTTATTAGAGGGGAAATCCAAGTGCAAGACTATGAGAACATGTACGATCTGTGGTGACCTCTACAATGAAGCTAGGATTCTGTGAAGCTCTAGACTAAATCAAGTAAAAGTCCACTTTGTAGAAGATTTGGACAAGGCGTTGAACGGTTTGTGGTGACCTATATGCCCCGTATAGATAGCCGTGAGAAGATGAGATCAAGTTGAACAAATTGTTCCAAGTAGAAGATTACGAAGGGATTAATAGATCGTGAAGATCTTCACGAGTCATACCCTCCCGTGAATGAAGTCGACACAAGCACTTTCCTACGACGACTAGAATTCATCTCTAAGACTATAAATAGTTACTTAGGGTTTCTATTTTTTATTATTCACGTTTGGAGACAAGTTTTTACCACAAAAGACAATAACTTTCTTACTTTTTCTTATCTTTGGATAATCGATAAACGTTTTAATCTTAATTTTCAATTTTTAATCGAAACTTAGTGAATTTCATTATTTTAAGTGTCTCACTTCTAATTCTTCCTAAATGTTTCACTACTGTTTTGTTGAGAACATGAGCAGCTAAATACCATAACTAAGTTTGTAGAAACCATGATTAGGTAGCAACTGTAGGATTAACCACGAATGATTGTCAATTGATGTCTTGCATGCTTCATTTCTATTTTTGTTATGATTGTTTCCTAACAATTGCACGCGTTAGAACATGCCTCTAGCTATTCATCACTTCCTAGGGAGAGAAGGGTATGATTAGAAAATCTAGAAACGAATGAAATTCATATTCTATAACTCATTTGGAAGATTTGAGCGCCAGAGGGGATAGTTTTCTAAAGGAGAAGCAAGGGTTAATAATGTACACACTCTAAGAGCGAAAAGAGAAGAGTGGTATTCATCTAATAGGGTTGGCAAGCGTTTAGGTGTTCTTAACTTGCTCATAACGGATGCCTCACATCAAATAATCGTTATTTGTGAGAAATCCAAGATGAATTGCGACATCATGGGGAGCATAATTCTGGTCTCTTTTATCTGATAACCAAAACTTTGAGACTGTCATTTGCTACTTACGCTACTGGATTATAGTTACACATTGTTACTGAAACACTAAATAAAAATCAATATTTACTATACACATTTTTATTTTCTGGAAATATCAACCACAAATGAGCATAAGAGATAGTAGACTTATTTTTTCTACATGCCCTGTGGGATCGACCTCAACTCTTGTTAGGCTTTGTAATTGATTTCGACAATTAATACTTCTTAAGTGAAGTGTGTGTTTGGGCGAATTAGTTTTTCATGGAATTCATCTCCTTTTCGATTACCCATGCATTTATAATCATTGATAACTTGTGCTTGTAAATGTAATCTATAATGCAGTGGAATGCTTGCATATCTCCATCCAAGTTCATTCTTCTTGGTTAAAATTGTGAGTTGCGATTAGCTTTCATTGTTATTGATAGAGAGGTGAAGATGGAATTCTCTAAGAACTTTTAAATAGATTATAAATTAATTTCTTAATTAGTGGTCCTTCATTAAGCGTACTGATTTTAGAATATGCTAAATTAAAATGGTAAAAAAATCTGTTATATTTCAAATGAATAAAAGTATTCTTATTTTTTAGAATACTCTTATAAAAAGTGATTTAGCACAGTATTTTCTTATTTTTATTTTATAAAGGATCCACGCTTCATCAAGTCAACTATCAAAGTGAGGATGCTGAAGATGTATTATGTCAGCAACAAAGAAGTCATAAGGGATAAAATTTTGGTATAAGTTATAATTTAAGATATTTTGGACTAAAAAAACGTAATTGAATGGTCATTTTTTTAATTTTTGCATTGTTGTGCAACGGGGAAAAAAAGGAATCGGAGTTCCAACTAAAATAAGCGGGATTCCATGTAGCTCCCAAAATCCCATCACTTTTGAATTTATTTGTGGGTCATTCAAGCACGAATATCTCTATTTTAGGGTAGTTGTCAATTTTATCTTTTGAATTAATTATTTTATTTTTTATCTTTAAACATAGTAAGTAATTGAAAATAAATTTGTCCAAGATACCCATGACATTAAAATAAAAATAGCATGACACAATTTATTTCTTACGAGGAAAAAAATATTTACAAGAAAAAATTCACAGAACACAAATTATGTCTTACAAGTCATAAATTCAATTTCAAAAAATGATGCCTTAAAAAGTCCAAATCCATAAGTTACGAAATGACTTAGTTTCTATAGAACTAATATTGATGGATACGTACATTTAGAATTTAAAACCACAAAGTTATCTCTTAGTGACATAACTTATCCTAATGAACTTTTGTCAAATAAGATAAAAGTTCTCTGAACTTATATTGGACAAGATAAAATGTTCTCTATACTTATGTTGAACAAGTTACTTATACATTCCGAATTAGATACTACATAACTCATGTCGAACAAGACAATATTTTCTAAATTTCTACATTCCAAAATTAGGTCATATCTAAAAATACTTTAATCTACAAATTTTATCAAAAGTTAAAAAAAATCAATTTAACTGACAAAACTAAATAACACAATTAAAATATGATTCATCGGTGCAAAAACTTGTTTATTTGGGAAATGGTAGAAGAGCCCATCATATAATTGAGTTTTGGCCCACATTGGAAGAGCCCTATCATATGAGTGAGTTTTGGCCCATGTTGGAAGAGCCCTGCCATATGAGTGAGTCAATTACCTGTTAGTTGGGATATAGGGTACACAACGTAAAAATTTAAGGAAAGAAATCAGAGGTGGAGGCGGAGGTGGAGGTGGAGGCGGAGGCAGATATGTTATAATAATATCAGGAACTTTTTATGAGGCAATCATGAATTCTATCTTATTCATCGCACTGAACATCACTACAAGGTCTTATGATCTTGTTTTTCTTATTCTGAGCTTGTTTGTTTATGCCAAAGAAAGATCATGCGTATAAATTATTGTTATAATATTGTAGGATATGTGGAACGAAAGATTGAATAAGTTTGAGGAGGAGGTCAAAATAAAGCAAAGTATGGAGACACATATATACCCCCAATCAGTTGTCACCCTCTTTAGAGATAGGTACTTTTAAACATTTAGTTTTTCATCTCTTCACTTATTGTAGATTATAACTTATATAAGATTTGAAATATTTAGATTCTTGTGTATCCGGTTGATTATGATTTGGAAATTCAATCCAGATTGCACGCTCCAATAACAATGAATAATTGGGTATGGAATTGATGTTTAGGAATTTAGGGTGAATTTCTTGTGTCAAGCTTATGTCTTGTTGATAATTACTTATGTTTTTGCTCTGAAATACAATTTGTTTAGTAGATATCTTAATTGGGAATCATATAACATGAGGGTCTTATTTAGGGCTTGTTCATGCTAAAGTGTAATATATCGTTAAGTTTGACAATTGTGAATTATGAATTTTGAGTCATGGATACTTAATTGCCTTTAATCTGAAATTACTTTCTAAGATCGGGTGATCAATCAATATCCATATATATTATTTTTAGTATTCAAAATTAAAATATAGTGTGTAGGTAAAAAACAGTGGTTTCCCAAGCGCCTAGTAACATTAATTTAGGTCTCCACTATACCCTACTATGATAAACACCATAGAAGTCAAGAGAGGAGGTGTCGACATATTTCTAAAATAAAAATTTTCTCTATGTTTTTTATTGGAGTTAAAAATCTCCTATAAAATAAGATATGTCCAATCCATACAAGTTTTGGTAGGTTATTGTAGTGTTCATGGAAGTGTGAAGTGAAAAAATTTGGCAAGGCTTTCTTTGCTTTAAAATTAATTATAAGCGAAGTGCTCTCTTTATTGAAGTGAAGCGCAATTTAACTGAAAAAAGACCAACATAAATAGAGAGAATATATAAGCAAAAGTTCAAATTATAAGCTAAAAAGTAGATATCACAAAATCAAAGCTATTAATGGTTAAACATTTATTTCTTGTTCTTCTAAATGATCTACTTGGAAATGACTGTTAGAATCTTGTATTTCTCCCTTACCATTATATTTCTCATCATTTTCTTCAACTCCATTAATTATAATCTCCCTTACAAAAATCTCTTTCACACTTCCTTATATGATAAATCCAAATCACAATTATTATAAAAGAGTGATTGGTTCAAACTTACTAATGCTTTGAGGCCCTTACATCGTAGAGCTCCGCTTCACGCCTAAAGGGGTGAAGCGAGTGCTTTCCTAAATACTCGGTTAATGACCTACTCATTTATTAACTCAGTCCATCCTGACCTCTAAAAGCTCAATCTATTTAAAAGTTAGATTGTTGTGGTTGCTTTTGTGAGCAAGATGTATGTCTGAAAGAAAACCAATAAAATTAAGTATTTAATAATATTTTTAGTAGCTTTATGTATTTTATTATAAAATAGGATTTTTTTTTGTTTCATAAGGATTAGGCTTAGCAATTGTTATTTATCTAGAAGACAATTTATGTTTCCTAGTTTCATAAGGATTAGACTTCTTATTGATGTAATAAGACTCCCTATCTAAAAGGAATTTTGTGGAATAAAACAGGTCGTATTTTAATTAAAAAAACATATTGTTGGAGTTCCCTCATCCATTGAAATCTTATGATTCAACATTTCTGTAATGAGTTATAGTTATATTCAAAATAGATTGTTCTAGGAATTCGAACAAAGACAAAGAAAAGTTAAAGTAAATTGATTTATATTTTCCTGTTCATCCTCCTATGACTTGATCCGTCTCTAGAACTCCTAACAATTTGGTATCG
>JAJOOO010000697.1:0-41292 GCA_029582685.1 Solanum piurae | reverse complement strand
AACGGATATAAAAAAAAGTGAAGAAAATCAAATAAACATAAAAAAATTAAAACGTTAAAATTAAAGGACACTTTTAAATTATTTTAAAAAAAAAATACACATAATATTTTTTATTTTTTAAATGAAATATTTTTTATTTTTTAAATATTTATTAGTCTAGGGGGGTACTTATGCATTATCCCTATTATATATGATAGTAATGTATGTCTAGTTAAGTAATTTTTCCTTTTTTAAATGTGTGGTTTAAAAAATTTCTTAGATATCTGTATAAAAATAAATAATTACATTATGGGTAAAAGGAAAATTTCAATGTTAAATTGTTTCTAGTTATAGTAATGTGACATTCTTTTTTTGAGATGACCTAAAAAGAATGGTGATACATAAAATGGGACTGAGAAAGTAATAACTATCCTCATAAATTTGTTAGTAAATTTCATTTAAACACTCGAACTAGTTTGTTTCAATTTAGCATTTGAACACATGATTAAGTATTTATATTAGTCAGTTTCAATTCAAAATTTGAAAAATAAAATAAAATATATATATATGTATTCTCAAATGATTGTTACATAGATAAATTGATGTAGCAACCTGAAAGGTTATTTTGTGTTTTTTGCCTTCTCCCCTGTTCGATCCACTCCATAGCTTTTGTTAGCTATTTATGACTTGTGGAAATAGGTGACACAATTTTTGAGATGATCAGATATGTTTCGGGGGAAGTTTTTGAGTTTGGGGGGGTTTGAAACTTAGAAAGTTTGACCAACGTGTATAGTTGAGGTTAACGAGTTCGGTTACGAGTTCTGAAAATATTATGAGATTCGGAGGGTGATTTATGACTTAGTCCGATAATTCTCTAATGTTCTAAAGCACTCGAAAGTTACTTGACCCTCAGATGATATTCTAGTGTTCTTACGGTTTGGAACACTAGAATTATCCTAAGATTCTCAAATAAAATTCTTATAATTTGAGGGTTGATTCAACTCCATTTTTAATATTATTTTAGACTTGAGTTCTTACCTTGTGGGTAATTGACTTTGAAAGAAAAAATTTAGTTTCGACCTTGAGACTTTGAGTTGATTTTTTGACCCAATATTTTATTTAAATTTTTATATTATAATATGGATATCGATAAATTTGTATTCATATGTAAAGCATAGTTTTGATATATTGAGATTATCGTAAAAACAAAGTTGGAATTAGGTGAAGTTGGTTAGAAGTTTTTCAAAATTGATGTTGGATGAAGCAACAATTAATCTCTAGTTCTGATGATATTGTACAAGTGTTATCCCAAAGAAGAATTTAATGTCATTTTTTGAAGCTTTTATTTCTTCACCTTATATAATAATTTATCCATCTCCATTCTCTATTTCCAAAATTTGTCAATAGATCTGATCCAACAAAGGTACGAGTTAAAGAAAAGGCTTAGATAACCTTTCACATGAAAACTATTGTCTACGCTCTAATATGAATGTGTAGACTGTACAGGAAAACTCCTTGAGCAGACGAAAAACAAAATTAGTTGGACAGACCATATATACTACTCTAGCTACTAAGAATGACCTTAGATTAGCTATCAAAAAGCACAAGTTACTATTCAATCAAGAGAGAGAGAGAGAGATCTAGTGTAGATATATAAGTAGAAATGTGATGTTTGTTGTCGGAAACTCCTAATTACAATGACAAAATTTCAGCAGCACTTCTTCATTGTTGGTTAAAATTTCAACAAACACACAAATTCCATAATCAGCTACAAGTTTCATAACGTTTTTTTCCTTGTCAATGAAATGACATGTCAAAGACGACCAACATATACATTCATAGGCTAGTGAGAGTAGGACTAATAGAAGAACATGAACAAATGGTTATTGTAACTTCAGACTAATCCTCAAAATCATCACTTCGACCACCAAATGGCACTAATATATCCATATTGCTAAACAAAAATGAACTCATTTTTTATCAGAGAAGAACTAGTGCAATCAAAACAATGAGCCACAGATCAAACCCAAATCAGTCAGGATTTGCTATATGAATCATAAATAACATTTGTTATGTAATGGAAGAAACTAGAAAGAAAAATTAAAGAGAGAATGAATGATAACTCTTTGTATTGATTCAAATAGAAGAGTACATCACTATTTATAAATAATTAAGGAGAATAAAATATATTATTTTCCTTCTAGATATTAAACTAAAAGGAAACTACATATTTTGCAATTAATGTAATCCCTAGACTTGAAAGAAAATTAAATACTATAGAATATTTTTTAGACTAAAAAGAAAAAAGTACAAAGATTCTACCAAATTTCAACATTCCGCCTCAAACTCAAGTTGGTGTATCTAACTTGAGTTTGAACACTTAATTATTCTTGAAAAATATCTTCTACTTACTTTTGTTGTCGCAATTAATAAGATTCATCCTCACATTCTTCTTCTACTAATAGTGCTTGTGATTTATCTTGAGTGTCTTTGAACTTGCATACTTTTGTATCATGACTTGTTTGTTTAATTTGCAACTTCCACATAATGCATCAGATCTCCACCAACAGAATTTTTTCAAGTGTTTTTTTTTTTTGCAATATTTGCAAGAAGGATAATCAACTTTTCTTTTTTGACAGTTTGCATAAAAGATACCGTCATCAACTTTATCTTCTCTGAAAGCTCTTCTTTGTTCTTGTGTTTGAAGAGCACTTATCAATTCTACAAGAGAGATGGTAGAAAGATCTTCAGACTCTTCCAAAACAGAGATTTTAGACTCAAATCTCTCGGGAATAGTCACAAGAATCTTTTCAACTATTCTATTATCTTTAAAATCCTCATTAAGCAACCTGATTCTGTTGACAATCAAAGAAATTATGTCAGAATAATTAGTGATAGTCTCACCATCTTGTATCCTAAGAGATTCAAAATCTCTTTTCAAATTCAGAATTGGATTTTGTCTGCCTTGTTCACTTCCTCTGTACTCCTTCTTAAGTTTTTTCCAAGCTTCTTTTGTTGTCTCACATGCAATGATTTTAGAAAAGATTGAATCTGCAACTGAATTTTGAATTACAATTTTGGTTTTGTATTTTTTGATTTTCTCTTCTGAGTGAAGTTTGATTTCTGCATCAGAAGATTTTTCAGAGAGTTGTTGTATGGGTTTGTCTTCCGTTACAACTTTCCACAAATCATAAGCCTCAAGCTAAGACTTCATCTTAATTGTCCAGATTTGATAATTTTCACCATTGAAGGTTTGTGGGGAATTGAAAGAAAGAGTATTGCTTGCCATTGTTTAAAAATAAGGTTGAAAATAATATAGATTAAAAATTGGTTAAAAGTAGCCCTGCATTAAAAATAAAAACACGGGTTAAAATTGGCCCTGCGTCAAAAATAAAAGCACGAGTTAAAATTGGGTTGAAAATAGGTATGAAAATAAAGTGGTTGAAAGTTCTTTTTCAATGAACTCACAGATCTATTAAGATCAATGGAAGGCACTGATACCATTGTTATGGAATGGAAGAAACTAGAAAGAAAAATTAAAGAGAGAATGAATGATAACTCTTTGTATTGATTCTTGTATTGATTCAAATAGAAGAGTACATCACTATTTATAAATAATTAAGGAGAATAAAATATATTATTTTGCTTCTAGATACTAAACTAAAAGGAAACTATATATTTTGCAATTAATGTAATCCCTAGACTTGAAAGGAAATTAAATACTATAGAATATTTTTTAGACTAAAAAGAAAAAAGTAAAAAGATTCTACCAAATTTCAACAACATTCTGCTCTTAGTTTTATTTCATACAATACTACCTGATTTGCTTTTAAGGGCAAATTACAGGCCAAATGTGAAGTTCTTGCTGATATAAAAAATGAATAAGTAGTTGCAGAAACAGATTTGGAACAAACTTGTTGACATCTTCCGTTGAACTGGCAATGTTGACAGATAAGTATGCAACACTCAGCTGGTGACATAAACGTTCGAAGCGTGGACGATGCCACAGTCCACTAATGTGCTATGTTAAACGACGTCCTTTGGAATACAGAATGATCTATGTAGTAGGGGGAATTCTGTATGTAGTACCTTATCCTTGAGCCCTTGGATGGTACAATCGGACGGGACATCCACAAGAATTGTCGTGTTCATGTATACATTCACGAAGATACTAAGGAGCTCATGATTATAACTCAACTTGGCTCGATTTATTGAAATTGTGTGACGTCCTTGTGGTGATTTTTCCATGAACTCTTTGTAGCTTTTGGTGATAGGACATCCCGCTGATCTAAATGTGTAAACAAGAACAATAATATTTAAATGTTGCAGTAATGAGTTCAACCAAAATCAAAAGTTCAAGAACATAATTTTAATATCAACATTTCAATTAGTAACAGGTATGATCAATCAGATCGTATAGGAGTAACAGTTCAAATTTCACATAAAACATTCAAAAACTTGAAGATTTAAGGAGCAGAACATAAAAAGGAAAAAGAAAAAAAATAAGAATATGAAGGGATCATTTTCTCAGAAAAAAAGCTTGTATAATATTTGATCGGAATTGATTTGCTAATTCTACACAGTTAATTTATATCTCACGTTTCAACTCTTGGTGATAATGTATCATCGATTCAAGACCTTTGATCATATGGTCGTCACCATTGAGAATCTGCTCTTCAATTATGAATATTTGATTTCCAATTCTCACAGAATCTTTTACATAAATCGCAATTTTATTCCACAATTGTACGAAAGAATTATCCATTTGAAGAAGATAGAAAATGAAATTGTGAAAGGGAACAAATCGAACAATATAGAGCTAAAAAATAATTATTTTCTTGAACCGGATAAAATAAGAACATGAGAAACGAAGAATCTTGAAACTCCAACTATTTATATGGCGTCTTTTTTTGTATCTTTTTACCGTTAATTTATTTTACTGCATTATTTTCTTTTTACATCATAATTTAATTCAAACTCATTTTTATATTATATACTCCTTTTCTTCTTCTTTTTCTCATATATTTCTTTATTTGTTTATTTTCTCTATTTCTTTTTTTTCCTTCATAAATTCTCCCTCAATTTTATTTTAGCTTTCGTTCTAGCAAAGTAAAATGAGATAGCAAAAGGATATTGCGAAATATACGAATTGTCAACAACTGAAGGTCGAACATCAGAAATCTAGTGCTTTGTCTCAGGACATTAGCATTCCTACATGGAAGTGTGAAGATTTTAATATGGACTTCATTACTAGTCTACCTCGTACTTGTAGTACTCAATTTGGGTTATTGTGGATCGAATGACGAAATCACTTCACTTTCTTTCCATAAAAACTTCATTTACAGCTGAGGAGTATCAGGGGGAGCCTTGTAGGCTCCAGGGTGTCCAATTTTGTCGAAAAATAATACTATATATACACGTAAAGTTTTAACTTTATATTGGTATATATATAATTTGGACACCCTGAATAACAAAGTAATGTGTAGTAGAGTTGTCAATAGACGTCGCGAACCTACTCTCTGCCCGGTTTGATCCCCGTAGGAGTGTTTTATTTTTCTGTTGTAACTATTTTGACTTCTTGAAATTTAATCAAGTAAATAAACATGCGTACTTTTTACATAAATGTTCACTAGCTTGGTGGTTAATTGTGTCATGATTGGCTTCAGGGACCCAAATTCGAATCTTACCTCCACTAATTATTATTATTTTCAATTAAAATTAAATTATTTCCTTAAATTTTAATACCTTTTTCTTGTGGAATAAGATTTCTTTAAATTTAGTACTTTTTCCTTGTGGATTTTTTCAATTAAAATTGAATTATTTTCTTAAATTTTAATACCTTTTTGCTAGTGGAATAAGATTTCCTTAAATTTTAATTATTTTTCTTTGTGGAATAAGGTTTTCTTTCTCTATAAATAGGCGACTCATTTACCCAAATTATATCACAATATTATTAAGAATAAATCCCAATAATTTTCTCTCTATTTTTTCTTCTCTTTCTCTTATTTTATAACAAAAATAACCAACTTAATATTTTAGTTTCAAGTTTCAATGGACATGAGGAATTTTAGTTTCAAGTTTCAATGGACATGAGGAATTATTATAATAGAGTACAACAAAAAAGTTCAACTTCTCTAAGTCAACCAAATAAAGAAACAATGGTTAATCAATTAGAGATGTTGTCACATTCTTCTAAAAAACAAAGCATTGATTTAAATACTCTAGAAGTTGATCCAGCAAAAAGAACTTCAGTTATAAAAACGTTTCATGAAATGAAACCTCGTCGAGTACAATTGTAATAATATATTTAAATTATGTTTTCAATAGTAGTTTATTTTGTAGTTTTGAATTATACACTTGTAATTATATTAAAAATATTCTTATATTTAATTAAATATTGCTTAACTTGATTGTTTGTTTTGATAATTTAAATCGTCATTTTTTAAAAAAAATTACTATTAAAAGTTTGGACACCCTTCATGAAATTCCTGGCTACGCCACTGAGGAGTATGCCAAGGTTTATATTCGGGAAATGTTAAGGTTACATGGAGTTCCCTTGTCCATTGTCTCCGATCGTGGTACTCATTTTACGTCTCAGTTTTAGAAATCAATTCATAAAGGTCTTGGTACTCAAGTTAAACTTAGCACGACTTTCCACCCTCAAACTAATGGACAAGTCGAGCATACTATCCTGACATTATAAGATATGTTAAGAGCTTGCATAATTGATTTTAAGGGTAACTGGGATGACCATTTGTTTCTAATCGAATTTGCTTAGAATAATAGCTATCATTCTAGAATTGGGATGACTCCATTTGAGGCTCTTCATGATAGGAGGTTTACGTCTCCTATTGGTTGGGTTAAATTTGGTGAGGTCGCTTTGATAGGGCCCGAGTTGATACATAAGGCTATGAAAAAGGTTCGTCTCATTCGCAAAAGATTGAAAACGGCTCAAAGTCGGTAAAAGTCTTATGCCGATGTTAGAAGAAGAGAGCTTTTGACAATTGGGTTTGTTTGAAAATTGGGAATTAGGTGATAATGCATCTTATAGGTTGGGCAAAATGATGGGATTGAAGTATTAAGTGAAAAAATCATTATCGTGAAAACAGAGTTGGAATTAGGTGATACTCCCCTTGTCTCAATTTATATGATTCACCTTCCTTTCTAGTCAATTAAAAAAAGAACGATATATTTTTTAATAGAGAAAATACATAAAGTGACGCCTGAATGTGTCCCGGATTTTCAAAAAGACACCTTAACTTTGTGGGCGTCCTATTACCCCATGAAACTATTTCAAATCACAATAAATAAACACTACGTAAAGCGTACTATAAGTCACAATAATTGTCAATTCAAAATAATTAAAATATATATGAAAAAATTACGATCAAAGATAGACTTGTTTGAATCTCGAAATCCGAAAAGTACCACATAAATTAAGACGGAGGGAGTAGCATTTTTTCATTTCAAATAGAAATATAACCTAGGTCTTAGGCGTTCGGTAACTGAACGACTTTGGTTCTTTACTCTTTAATTAGCCTTTAATTAATTTGATTTAAAACTAAAAGACATAATAATAGATACTCCATCAAATAATACGGAAAAACCAAGCACTCCTATTAAATGTTTAAGATCAAACAATACGACAACAGAGTTTTACATTCTTGATTTCTTGATGAAGAATTGAAGTGCTTCTTCAAGAACATACTTGCGAAAGAAATATTTTAATAATAGTATATTTGAAGTGATATTTTAAAAGTAAAAAATAAAAAATTCACAGTACTGTATCGATATCGATATGATTGGGATGGTATAAAAAATCTAATTTTGATTATACATTATAAAATACCCAAAAATGATATAGTTATTTAAAAAATAATCGATCGAACCGTCCTATTGACACCCCTAAAATTAACGGTGTATATGTAGAAATACACCTTTGACACTATATTGAAGAGAAAATACATAAGGTTCCCCCTTAACTTATACTCTTTTTCAAATAGACACTTAAAATTTGCGGGAATTCTATTACTACATAAAACTATTTTCATTCACAATAAATACATCATTTTTACACCCGTTTTATTCTCAAAGGGTGTGCGTGTATCTCACACTCGAATAAAATAACATAATAATTCAATTTTTTTCTACATGTTTAAAAAGGTCGGGTAAAATCAAAATTTGAAAGTATAGAATAAGAAAAATTATGTGGGTGTTGAAGTTTTCTATGACTTTTGTGTGTTTATTTAATGAGAACTTGATAGGTTAGTGCACTTCGTATGTAGCGTGAAGTTTGATTAAAGAAAAAAATTGATAAAAAAATTGATGAGTTTGGAAGGTTCAAATGATGAGTTTGGAAGGTTCGCAGAAGGAGAAAGAGGGTGTGAAGTAAAAATAAGAAAAAATATAGTGAGGAAGAAGAATGGAAAAAGGGGCCCTTTTAAAAAAAAATTACAGCTATTTTAAGCGTTTATTTTTTTTATTTGTCTTACCAGCTATTTAATTTACTTCATACTAAATTAGGGGATAAATAAACGTCCGTATAGTTATATAGTTATAGTGCTAAAACAGATTTTGCTGCCAATTTTATGAGGAATTTTTATGTTTATTAAAAAATAAATTAAAAAGCTGGCTCTATATAATTGGATGAGATCATCAATTAAAGTTAGGATGTGAAGAAGTCTACTTTTCAAGAAAAAGAATATTAAAATAGCACTTGGGTTGCAAAGTCAAACAAAAAAACAAAAATAAAAGAAAACATGTTGCATATATAAAATCAACATGTTGCATATATAAAATCAATTCCTATGATACCATAAGAGAGACAATTCCCCAATTTGATGGGCAGCTGTTATTTATATTTTGATCATTAAATTTATTGTACTTTAGGTTCAGAACTTTGACAATTATCAATATTTAATTAATACTCTTTTCTTCGTTTTTTTAGGTGATGCAAATATTCTTTGAAGAATTAAAAGTATTATTTTATAAGATTTTTAAACATTTTGATCTATCAGTCATTCTCACGTATAGATTTACCCTCATTTAAGAAAATACTGAATTCGATTGAATCGTAGAACTACATTTCATCTTGCCTCGAACTCTCTCTATATATAGAGATCAGATAAATAGGACTTCATCATTGAATTGTGAGCATATCAAAGAAAAAATGAACTTGGCTCACAACAAAATCCATTGTTTGGTAATACCATTTCCAACACAAGGCCACATGAATCCAATGCTTCAATTCTCCAAAAGATTACAACACAAAGGCATAGAAATCACACTTGTTCCTACTATTCACATATTCAACAAAAGCATGCAAGAATTGACAAGTTCCATCACAATTGAGCCAATTTCTGATGGATATGATTATGTGAATGGACTTTTTTGTGCTAAGTCCATTGAAACCTACTTAGAAAGTTATCAAAAAGTTGGATCACAAGCTCTCATTCAACTCATTGAAAAGTTGAAAAACAAAGGAAATCCTATAAATTGTGTCATTTATGACTCATTTATGCCTTGGATTCTTGATGTTGCAAAAATGTTTGGACTAGTAAGTGGTGTTTTCTTCACTATGTCATGTGCTGTTGAAAACATTTTTTATCATATCCAACTAAAGGAACTAAAGCTTCCTGTTGAAGGACATCAAGTATTGCTCCCTGGATTATTGCAACCACTAGTTCCCTCTGACTTGCCATCTTTTGTTAGTGATTTGGGAACCTATCCACCATTCTTGAAGATGCTTGTTGATCAATTCTCTAATATACAAGAAGCTGATTGGATCCTTTGCAACACCATATATGAATTGGAGAAACATGTTTGTATTTACACTCTTTTTTTCTTTTTTTTTTTTATTTATTTATTCCTTAGCTACTTGAAAGGGAGCCTCGGTGCAATGGTAAGAAACTATGTTGTTCAGATACTTTAGAAATGGCATTGTACCTATGTCAGATCCTCGAAAATCAATAACTTTTGGAGGATTTAGCACACACTCCATTGACATTTTTTGAAGGATCCCAATTCCCAAAGCGCTATATGTCACAAGCAAACACCACATGTGCTTTACTATTTTAATTGGTGGGGTGGAGTGTTTTTGTGCATTATAGCACATGCCATGATTGCGGGTTCTTTACTTTTTGGTGGTGTAGAGGGTTTTTGTCACATAGAAAATCGATTATTGCTACTTTGTTTGCTTAACACAAGTCTTATTTAACCTACATGGACCACTTTACTATCCAGTAAGATCTGGCTCGAAAGCAAGAAGCAAGGGAGCAAAAGCTCCACGAAAGTCATTGCACCTTAGTGCTCAACATAGGTAAGGATTGAAACCGTGTGATCAAGGAGGTCATAAGTTCAATCTACCTCTTGTAGAAATGTAAGAGTTTGTACCATAGATCTGATCCTTTCACAAACCTGTGCATAGTAGGAGCTTAGTGCACCGACAGACCATTTATTTTTTAATCTATTACTTGAATTTCATATAGTTCATTTATATGATTCTTTTTTTTTCAATTATGAACAGGAAGTGGATTGGATAACAAAGAGATTGTCATTGAGGACTATTGGACCAACCATACCATCCATGTATGTGGACAAGAGACTTGAGAATGATAATTCATATGGTCTAAGTATGTACAAGCCTAAAACTGATGTTTGCATGAAATGGCTAAGTGATTGTGCTGATGGATCAGTTGTGTATGTCTCATTTGGAAGTATGGCTGAATTGAAAGAAGAGCAAATGAAGGAGATAGCTTGTGGATTGAAGAAAAGCAATCACAACTTCTTGTGGGTAGTTAGAGAATCAGAAGAGCCTAAAATTCCAAAAGATTTTTTAGAAAACATCACAAAGGAAAAGGGGCTAGTTGTAACTTGGTGTCCACAACTAGATGTGTTATCACACAAAGCAATTGGTTGTTTTATGACACATTGTGGATGGAATTCTACTTTAGAGGCCTTGAGTTTGGGAGTTCCAATGGTGGCAATTCCAATATGGACTGATCAATGTACAAATGCTAAGTATGTGATGGATATTTGGGAGATGGGAATAAAGGCACAAGCTAATGAAAAGGGTGTTGTTAAACAAGAAGTTGTGGAACATTGCATAAAAGAAGTTATGGAAGGAGAAAGAGGCAAAGAGATTAGAAAGAATGCAACCAAATGGAGAGAAGTGACAAAAAAGGCCATGGATGAAGGTGGAAGTTCAGATAGAAACATTAATGAGTTTATTGCTAAATTGGTTAATGTGTCTTAAAGCTTTAGTGTGTATTCAATAACTATATGTTCTTCAAGCTAGTGTTGTCTTATATGTACCAAGATTTGGTACAAGTGAGTGAGCTATGCAAGATTTTTGCATAAGCAATATCAATTTATTGTCACAATTTCGATTTGTGAGTTTGAGTTTGAAATCATGATGGCCTTTAAGGCTTTGCCTAAAATGACCTAAGTTGATAATTACTTTCTATTATTTTCAATGTTCACCTATTGTATTTTTTTGCTCATAGAAATGATGTGAAAAATAAGAGGATGTGGATTATTTGATGATGTATTTCCATGACTACATATGCTTATCTCATCAATTATCATTTTCTCTTTTACCTTTTGCTAATGTGCTCCCACATTATAATGCAAAACATGTTTCCCATTACTATTTTCCTTTTGATAATTAATGTGCCCCACACAATAATTGCAAAACATGTTCCCAATTATAATATTAACCAAGTCAAAGATGATTGATATACAATATGGTTGCAAAAGAGTTGTGTTCATGTATTTGTTTGAAAATATGTCTTACATATAAGGATGGCAATGCGGATTAGAGCGAAGTAAAGTTTGACGCGTTAAAATTAACTCCCCTTATTTAAGTATTAATTTATATTTTCTATTTTTTTATGTTCTATTTAGTTTTTAAAATATGATGATGAGTCTCTGACCTTTCTTAGTTATACAAGGCGTGATAAATATTCATTTGAATTTTAAGTGTACTTGCTTCCACAAAGTGTGATAAATTAATTGCAAATATTTCATTGGAATCAACCTGATCTATGGTAGCTAGCTACAGACTGTTCAAAACACTAAGGAACCTCTCATGAACCCTTACCTGTCGTGCCCTGCCCAATGGCAGAGCCAAGTGGTGTCGACCGACACTCCTTCATCGAAAAATTACATTGTGTACTTGGAATAAAAATATTTTTGTTACATATATATATATATATTACACATTGACACTCCTTGACTTTTACACGATTTTATTTCTTTATATTTTAATACCCCTTAGATGAAATTCGGACTCTGCTACTGGCCCTGTTAAAATTTTAAAAATGTTAGCTATGACCCACCTTGCGCACCCCATTTAAGTATTGCCCCACCTTGTCCCATTAAACCTTACCCATTGCCATCTTTTAACTTAAATAGAAAACCTCATCAATGTCAACTCAAAATTTTACATGTTTATCACTAATGATACATTGACAATTATTAGCTGAATAAAGTCCTGAAGCACACAAACTACAAGTATTACTCTATCTGAATTGATTTCATTTTAGCCTAGAGTATACAACAAAATAAAACTACAGCCCTAGCAACGAGAATTCCTCATACGATACATATTCCTACATCCTTAAAAACTCAGTCCTGCCTACTATCTCCTTCTTTCAATGTTTAAAGGGAGACAAGACAAATATACCTCCGAACTATCGTAAATGGTATACGGATACCCTCCGTCATACTTTTAGGACATTGTTGGCCCTGCCGTCCAAAAACTAGAGCATATATAACATTTATACCTGCCGTCCAAAAACTAGAGCATATATAACATTTATACCTGCCGTCCAAAATGATAAATTATGGGTGCCTTGGACTAATACCTATTATATAAAGGACAAAAGCGTATGAAACACTAGCGCTAAGAATGCTTCCTGGATGATCCAGCAAATTCTCAAGGCTAAGCATTACTTTGAAGAAGCTGACCATGAACTTGAAACTGTGCAACAGATGGAACGGTTCTCCATTAAGGCTTATCTATCAGCCCATAATAGGACCAGTTTATAAGGTGCTTTGGTATAAAAAATTGTATGCAGGAACAGAGGAGCTGAAAAGACGATCTTTACTCTCAAAATGGCAGCACATGATCGACTGCCTCACACGAGATTGCTTGCGTAAATGAGGCATAGACACAAGCTCAGTTTGTCCCATTTGTCTCTTGGAGATGAAACCAACCAACACTTGATTTTTCGATGTAATGTCACTGGTCACCTGTGGAACAAGCTACTAGTAGGGCAAGGTGCCCTGACAAAGTCTTGATTGGCAAGGAGAACTCGCTTGAGCGATTGAACACTGCAAAGGAAGGAGTATTGTATAAAATGACATTGGCTACAACTATTTACTATGTATGGCAAGAGCAAAACCATCGTATCTTCCAAAATGTTGCAGAGAAAAGTAAGCATTCGGGAGATCTATTATAGAGATACTATGTATCCCAAGATAGCTACGGATATAAAATAGTTTGATAACTACCCATCCTACCTAGCTCGGGAAGAATAATTAGAGAAGAGAACAGGGGATGCTAGGTACTTCTGGGCTAGGAGCAATATGTCCTTCCCAGCTAGAGTTTTGTTTTTGTTACTTTTCTTGAGCTGTACATTTTCCATTTGGTAAATAACATCTTTTAGTTGCCAAAAAAAAAGTGCTTCTGAAAATAAGCAGCTTTTAGCAACAATGTCAAACAGATACAATGAGGTTGTTTTTCAGCACTATGTACATTTCACTAAAATCTACTTTCCCTCTTGGCATTCTTTAGTTGGTTCAGAAGCTATTCTGCATGGAAAAAAGAAACAGAAACATTATGAAACACAAAAGGTAACAAATACTATGATGTGCTACTGTGCTCTAGGTTGAAAACACCAAAAATAGATGCTAACAGCAGAATGCAACGCCAAATGCCTCATGTATTAAAAAAGTCTATTAACTCTTCTATTTTTTTATTTTTTTAATAGTCTCAGCAACCCTTCCATTCTGCAACAGAATATATACCAACAGCCAGTCAGACACAGATAAAAGCACAAGCGACACTAGAAGCCCATAACTAGGAATCTGCTTTTTATCCAACAAATGCAAATGTTCAAAATCCACAAACTGAAATACTTTAAAGTCACATATATGAACCTCATGGGCACCTAATGGCTACAAAACAGGCTGCAAACAGCTTTTGACGTCAATAATTAGTTTTTCTTTTTTGACAGAAAAAAGTGAAACTTTTGAAGCAGAATCAAATAGGATATAGACCTTGTATAATAGATGGCATGGATGGAACTCATGAAGTTATTCAACCTGTGGGATATAGTAGAATAAGAACTTCTGTACCTTGGATATTTTACAATAAGAAAAGGATCCATCCAAATTCTTAACTGCAGCACAGGAGGACAGTAAATTATAGCAGCACATGCAACATTTCGGCCTGTAATCTTTATTGCCCCAATTTCATCAATCTTTTAGCTCTTGTGCTGCAACATTTCAGCATGTAAGAATATTACCATTGGTATAAGGTGAAGGTATGGTCTTAATATACTGAAAAAACTGCCCATATAATGAGCTCAGAAACGAACTTAACGTTTGCACAGATCATATTGAATACAATATTATCTTACCTTGTTTCTCTTGTGTTTGTTAACATCATTAAGATCCTCCTTGCCATCATGCTTCTTTCTCTGATATCATCAGAAAGATCATAATCAGTGAGGTCAAACAAAAGCATAAACACATTCAATACATTATAGCTATTTGCTAAAGTCCTATAAGTGTCAACTCTGTGATGAACTTTTTACAGCAAGAGTGATCCCAACAAGCCAGCTCAATAGTTAAGTTCCTCTAGGCCAAGACATCAAATCAAACAAGAAAAATTACCCATAATTGTTACATATTGAAAGAAAACAATGTCAACCTCTCATTATAACAGTACATAGCAAACAGTAAGACGAGAAAAATTACAGAATCAAACTTCTCGTAAATTCAGTACATAGCATACACAGTAAAAGATGAGAGCAATCAAACAAACTAGAACTTGAAGCTACTGTTACAAGCAAAAGGCTAGTCATGGAAATGACGATGTATATACCTTATTAAACTAAGTCAATGGCTATCTTTTGACGCAGTAACTGAAAACTGAAAGTCAAGCAACAATTGATTCAACGAACTCTTGAGCTAGATATTTCCCAAAATTAAACCTTTTTATCCTGAACTCTATTCTACTTGAATCCTATAAATGCAACTTATAAGCTACATCACAAATGATGTAGTGGAAGTTCATGGAAGCAAGAGAAACGGATAGCAAGATTCTAAGTGGGACTGTTAAAAATATTTCTGTCAGTTACTAAGAAATGGCATTTCAGTAAAGACACCATTGGGCTTATTATTAAGTGGCTTTACTGTGAACCAGTCTTATAAACTTCTTAAATATGAAACAACCACATGATATTCACAGTATATGGCATGCCAGGAGAATCACCGGATTTGCATAACTCTTAAATTTGCTAGTTCTTTTTTGATAAGGTAAATAATTTTATTAACATTTGCTAGTAGCAGACCTTTTCATGATGTTTCGTTGAATGGTCAGCACCAGAATCATGATGGCCAGGTTTATCTTTCTTTTTCTCTTTATCCTTATCTTTACTTCGATCTTTATGACAGTGTTTGTGCTTCTTATGCTCTTTGTCCTTCTCCTTGTCTTTATCCTTGTGCTTCTTATGCTTCTTCTCCTTGTCTTTCGACTCACTTTTAGACTTTCCAGCTACAGTGGGGATCCCTTTTTCAGACTATGAAACACCAAATCAGGAATTAGTGGAACAGGCAAACTGGCATTATAGAAAAGCACAGGGTTAGAGAAAAAAATGCAGTTCCGCACCTCCATCTTCAGAGATCAGAAAGGAATAAAAGGGTTACTTTAAGAACTGAATCAGACATACTTATATAACTCAAGCTTCACACAATAGGTTTCTCACCGGAGGCAGAACAATTGGAGCTGCTTCACGTAGTTGAAAAGCTTCATTAAGAGCATCTAACTCAAATGGTTGGATGCGTGAATTTCTCTCTTTTAAAGACGACGTATCACGTATAAGCTGATCCAACTGCATCCCTTCCCCTTTCCTAATCTCTCTGTCTCCTACGACATTGTGAAGGTAGCGTGTATCTGAAATTGACAATGGAAGAGGCTTCTTGCAGAAGAACTCGTGATGAGGCAACAACTTGAAGTGATTAATAAGATCCACAGCACCTGCAAGCTCTCTTGGCCCTAATAATGTATTTGGACCAATCAACCACAGTAAGCCAATGATGTCTTAATTAAAATGAAAAAAATTCCAGGAGAAGAAGATCAAAGAGTCAAATGATTTGATTTTAAGTTCTTCATCAGAATTTTTTTAAAACGGGAAGCGCAATATTCTATCAGCAATCACAACCTTTACAACACCTAAACTGTGTGCAAACTGTAACCACTTTGGCAAGACTTCAAGCATTTGTTAGTAATTTGTGAGATCTTGTTACCAAACTCGTAACCCTATGAACGAAACACTACCAGCCAACATCAATCCAAATGCTGCAAGACAAAGCTGGATAACACATTGCTTAGCACAGACATTTTTGCAAAACCTCATTCAAAAAGCGACAAAACTAGAATCACTAATCTTCGTTAGTTTCCCAAATATATGATAGTGGTTACATACTTGGAGTGCAAAAGAAATAGGCAAATACAAGTCAGAAGTAAATCAACCACTTCCACTTCCTGAAATTAAAAAAAAAATGGCACCACAAAAGAAGAAGAAAAACAGAAAAGAGAAATTCAACACCAAATACATCAAGAAGGAAATTCACATACAAGAACAGATCAAATGCAATGCATTCCATTCCACCTTCAATCAAAACCTAGGCATGCAATATGGACCCAAGTAGAGTCAAATGTTAGCAGTAGTCTTTTTACCCTAACATGCAAAGAAACTGTTCAAAGATCACAGTAAGAAGCTCACCTCTTCCAAACTTCTTGCTGTCTGGATCCATCAATTAGCGCCCAGCATAGAGATAGAGCATTATTTCCTGGAAAGTATTGGTAGGTAAGACAATGTCCACAACTATCCAGCTAACAATGGTCTACTTATCGAATTTGGAATGCAAACAAAATGGCAATGGCAATATACAAATTCACATGTAAGCTGTCTTAGCAACCATGGTGAACCGATAAGGCGCATCAATTTCAGTATTTATACAAAGTAAAAGACACCAAGACACCTTGGTTTGGCATGGATTAATTTTAGTCAAACCAAAACTGTTAAGAGTAAAAGAAATGTCAGCTCCAGTAAATCCAGAATGAAACCAAACGTTAATCTGCCAAACTAGTGAGACAACTTAGAATGTGAATTCACGAACAGATCAGCTCGTCTAAAACCCCACATCCAGAGGGATATAGAAATTTCTCACTGATCATGCAATGATACTTAAATATAACGTTGAACGGCAATAAAATCCAGCAGTATACATTTTCTTTCACAAGAAGTACAAGGCTCTAAAGGATGAGTGATGGGAGCCCACGGAATAGAGGGGAAAGTAAGAAAAGGAGACAACAAAACATAACTGGTTATACATGTTCAGAGACGATTATCGGGAGATATTATGAAAGTTAAATAGGCAAAAATGGAATAAAAAGGAAGTAAGTTGTTTTCAGTCTAAACCTTTATTCTAGAAGAGGCATGAAAGACCGCAAATGATGAAGACAAAGCCAGTTTTGGGATGAAATTAATAATGACATGGTTCCCATGTATCAAGTCATCAAAATACATCATAACATGAATAGTGAAATAAGATAATAAATGTCTAGTTGGTCAGGATACTCGGCTCTCACCCGAGAGACCCGGGTTCAAGTCCCGGCAACGGAATATTTAGGAAAAAAAAGATAATAAAAAACTAATGTTGAAAGCCGTCTCAAGAGGAAACATGCAAACGTAAAAATCCCACTACGCAACTTTAGACAATTGACCAGGAGACGAATACTCCCTCTTACCTGATAAAATGACCTGATTTTACTAACGGGGAGTTCAAAAACAGAATGTATGAATAGATTATTATATTGGGATTGGTAGAGAAGTATTATAAAAAAAATTATTATTATCCGTGAAAGGTGCGCTTACGCCCTCAAACGAGGCACAAAACATGTTGAGTGTTTCGCCTCGCTTTATAAGCACTTTGGTGTCGTCATCAAGGATGTAAAACATACTTTTCCTTGCCAATGAGTGCAATCTTGAAGAGGTGACACTAAACAATTGATATTTCATTTTATTATAATTATTTTTCAATTTCTTTGTCCATATATTTATTGTTCATGCTTATGATTATTAGTCTTGGACTACACATACATATTTGTAGTTTTTCTCCATTTGCGTCTTTTTCCAATAAATCACACGCTTTATTTGCGCTTAAAACCCAAATGACCTTAGAACTTTTTTGTGCGTTTCGCTTTCAATAACACTAATTATTATATGGATTTAGGAAAAGAGGTGGACAATTCAGCAGAAGAGATCTCACATTAAGTTGTAGTCAAGGATTTGACCTAGTAGTCAATAAAATGGATGAAAAACACGATTCAAAATTTAAATCCCAGCAGAGACAAGAAGAATAGTAGGTTTTTGTTTAATCTATCTAAGCATTCATGAGAAAATTTATTTGGTACTTGTTCTTGGGGAAGGTAACATGTACCTGGTGGAATAGCCGAGATGCATACAAGCATGCCCAGAAACCATTGTTATCAACTGATAAAATAAAAGGAGATGTCGCATGAGGAGTGTCATAAAATACATGAAAGGTTCCATGTATCAAGTCAATTTTAATTTCTTTGTTTGATTTCTTATAATTTGTTTCACTGCATAAAAAATCTTTATTATACCTATACATAACATTTCAACCAAAAAAAGTCTTCTTTAAAATATTTTGAGAAGATTCCACATGGGTCAATTTGGGCTACATAATTATCCCAAATCCGCCCCAACTTTTGATGGGCTGAATTGGCGTGACAAAATGGGCCACCCAAACTTGGATTGGTCATGTTTTCATTGGCTAATTTTGCCACCCTTGTGCCATAGTAAGTTATAAAAAAAATGGTCAAACACATAAGGGGGCTCTTAAACTTGCCACAATTTTTCATTTTGGCACCTTAACTATAGCGTGTTCCAATTAGACACTTCAACATCATTAAAATTATACCTATTAAACACAAATAAGTGATGTAGCAGAGTGTGTGCATCACATTTTCTCTAAGAGAGTGAAAGCCTAAAAATATATTCTATTTAATTTATTTTCCTGTCTTCTTTCTATTGTCATCTGAAACTACCGAATCATGAAATATTATATGAGTCAATTTAATTTAATTGAAACAATAACTATCAAGATCTTTATGATACAAAATAATGATAAAATTAGATAATCGCTATTTGGCATTTAGTATAATAACCATTGGCCTGGGTCTCTAGGATACAAGAAAACAAAGAGGTGTGGACTAAAGGCATACATTTTTAGTTTAATTATCTATAGGAAGGAGAAAACAGATAATGAGAACAACTTATAGCACTAATAATGCACAACACAAAACACAATACTGGCAACAATCAGGATAGAAAATTGAGAAGAATATGAGCAAAGCTTTAGGGGTGGGGGTAGGAGACGATGGAAGAGACTAGGGTTGAAGAACACTGGTATAACGATTGGTATTGAGAAGTGGGAAGAAAATACACGATGGGAAGGGGGGATCATGCGAAAATAACATATATATTATTTTAAAATGTTGTTTTAGTAATATATGAGTCCAAATGCCACATGTCTTCATTTTATTTGGAACTTATTCATGTCAATGAAACACTTTATATTTTTGGGGAATTATTGGTGAGGTGCTTCAAAGACAAAGTTCAAACTTACTTTAAGTGTCTAATTGGAGCAAGCCATAGTTAAGCCTTAAGGTGCCAAAATGAAAATTTGTGGCAAGTTTAAGGGGCCTTTATGTGTTTGGTCTATAAAAAATAAAAAAGGCATCAATTTATCAGTTTGATTCATTTGAGGGAAATGTGCCATATGAAGAAAAGTGATTGAGCATTTCAAATGAGGCAACAAGGAATCTTGGTCACTATTTTGGGAAGGAAAGAGTAACTCACTAGCAGGATATATAACAAAAGAAAACTCGCAATCTGCACAAAAAGTAGATAATTGATTGGGAATGCTCTTTTCAGATATGACAAGGGCTGTCATGTTTTCTTTTAATTACTGCTTTGATTTGCTTGATCAGAAGTTATTCAAGAAACAGCCTCTCTACGTTGGAGAGGTAGTGGTAAGGCCTACTACGTACACTCTCCCTCCCACAGGATTTTTTGTTGTTATTGTCTATCCTATATCTTTTTCTAAAACCATACATTTACAACATATCGAAAAAAAGATCAAAACTCAATTGAAAATAAAGGAAAAAGATCAATCCCAATAAGCAATAACTAGACTTTCAATTTCCAAAATCTTAGACCACCTTTTAACGCCAAAATCCCAAAATTTCACATACTAAAAAAAGCCAGTATATTTCAAATTAACTCGAAAACCAAAGTTAAGTCATTGTTCCCCATTCTCATCATTTAATACATTCCAGTATCAACCAAACATCTTCGTCGCAGAGTTCAATTATAAGAAAAAACACAGCAAAGAGGAATCCAAAACATACAATCATACAACATATACGAATTCAAATTTCGAAGTAGAAAGAAAGCATACTCGATCTGACAGAGTGATCGGAGAAGCAAATTAGGGTTCCGGCGAAGCACGAATCTATTTTGCTCTCCAATTGAGATGCTATTAAAACCCTAATTCCTCTTTCGCCGAGTTGAGATGCTATTGGGGAAAAATGGACCTGGATTTTTTAATTAATAGTATATATTATCAACCTGTCATTTATTTGTTAATTAATAACCCTATAACTATTTTTCTTTATAAACATGGTGTTTGGGCGTCTCTTTTCTTAATCAGAGATTTTGGTTTGAGACTTAGATATAGGGAAAAAAAAGTTTCTCCTCAAATGAGGTTTTAAGCGCGTGATGTTCAATTTAGTTTACGATCATTTTATACCAAAATTAGGTATCAAATAACAATGCCGAAAGCTAGAAAGGATGGAAGAAATCAGTCACTGTAATATTTTTATTTATGTTAGGATTTGGAGATGAGAGCTTATGATTTTCAATCGCCATTACTAATATTTTAATGAGATAATTATTTGAAAGTAGAATTGACCTAACTATAGTGTCAAAATGAGTCATTGTTTTTAATTTTTACCAAATTTAACTAGTAAACTATTGTTATCTCTCTTCCTTACACACCCAAAAGTCAAAACACACTCTCTCTCTCTCTCCATATTCCACTCTCGGATCATTTTTTAAAATTTCAGATATGATTTTATTAGTTGATTTCTTAATTGAAGGAAGTTTCTTCGATGAAGGTGGTGATAACGGCAATTAAATGATTTGTTTGTTTTACTTGTTCAAGTGAAATGAATGGTCTCATATTTATATAATGTTGAATTATTGGCAGTGGTCACTATTTTCGAAGAAATTTACATATCAAGTCATTATTTTGTTGTTGTTATTAGAGTTACTATGAAATAGTTGATATTGTTAAAGTGATAAGCAACAATTATTGAAGCTTGAAGCTTCAAAATTTTGAAAATTTGTTTTTTTTTCACAAATAAGTTTTGTTTCAAATGGATATTATTGCAAAAGATTGACTACGTAGTGAGGAGCCTAAATATGAATTTTTGAATGATTTGATATAGTTTTTGAGGTGTTTTTGGATGAATATGATGGATAAAAGGAAGATGACGAAATCCGTGTATTGTATATTTGATGTTTAATAGTTTATGGCAACTGTTACATATTTTTGTAAAAACTAAAATTTGCATATTATTTACCAGAGTAGGAGACGATCATAAAGTGCACCAATTTTTTTTTTAAAATGGTTATTAGTGATGTCAACAGAATTTTAACCAACGCTTAGATATTATATATTTAATCGATTATTAACCAATATGATCTTTAAAACAAAATTAATTTCCTAAAAGTCAAGTCATTATTCAGAAAAAGATCACTATGAATAATTAACCGTAGTTATCTTTTAAATGAAATGATAACAAATATATAAGTTAAAACTGAATGGAATAGATGCCTGAAGCAAAAATATAATCCCATACACTGTCAAAATTGACAAGTCTCATTCTACCAAGCATGCAAAACTGAGGTTTCTACCTAGTAGCAAAAGAAAAACAATATTAATAGAAAACCTCAAGGCAACAAGGATTCAAAGTTCTTCTACAAATTCACTAATCATCGTCTTCCTCATCATCGTCATCATTTCCACCAGCTGCGTTCAAAGCATTGAGTCTCTCGATCAACTTAGCTTTCCTCTCTTCATAAGTCAGCTTCTTAAGGTTGTACCTGCAGAACAGCCCCAAGAAGTATGGTTTAAAAAACGATGGACTTTCTGTTGGGACACATCTAAGCACTATGTAGTTCAGATATGTAGCGCGATAATCAGTATAGATGAAGATCCTCCAGAAATGCATCAAAACAAGTTACACCTCAAGAAAATGAAGAACGGGCCTACATGGACACAGGACACAACACTAGTGCACCTATGAATTTCAACTTGTCCTAATGATTTTAACTTCTATTCATTTTTTAATGATCATTTTCTATAAAGCTGACAATTGACTATGGAAAAAATTTCAGACCTCTTGTGTGTCTTGGGTGGTTGCTTTCCAGACTTCTTTGGGCTTGGGTCTGCGCGTATGGCAGCATGAACCTTCTTGTACATCTCCTCAAGATTGTCTGCCTCAAGACCCGCCTTGATGTATAAGCTGAAGTGTGTCTGATATTTCTCAGGTTCATCTTCCATCAAAGTCTGCAAACAATGGTCAAGTATATTAGAGATGGGGAGTAAATAGAAGCCAGAACGAACACTGAAAATAAACAATCTTCTATGCCCTACCCATGGATTCTACATAAATTACAAAAGAATCAATCTAAAGTACTCCTATATCTCACATTCATATAAGCAGCAATGTGGCCACCATAGATATACTTGCGGTGAACTTCTGCATCGAGTTGCTTAGAGTCCTTGCTGTATCCAGCAAACCTCTTCTCACTATGAGGGATGTCAATCCCACCATCCAATGCACCCTGAGTAAAGAATCAATATTCAACAACACAGATAAGACACAGTTAATTATCACATGACAGGATTAATGCATAATTAATATCTCACCATCCAACACACCCTGAAACCAAGAAAAATATTGCAGATAGACAGTTTATGGTTTAATGCACCTTAAATAATAAAATGAAGGAAAATATGGTCCCTCGTAGAGAAGAATTACTACACGACCTACCCAACAGCCCCAACCATATTTAGGAGAGTTAAACAAAGTTTTAGTTTCTCAGAGACGGAAATAATCTTGCTAATGTTCTTTACTTTGAAGTTATAGCTGATTGGAGAACCATTCAATCAACAACTCACAGAAAGTATAGCAAATATTAGCAATCTGGCGCATCGTATAGACTTCAACTCAGAGAGAAGGAACCAACAGCAAAAGCAGGTTAATACCTTGAGAGCACCAAAAACACGGTTCCCTGTGGTAGTTCTTAAGAGGCCGACGTCCAAGAGAGCACGGAAAGGCCTCCTGCTTTCAGCAGGTTCAACGGAGTAGTCCTCTCCGTTGACCTGTAACAACATGCAATTGAAGTTAGACATAAAAGAAACTGCAAACAGGACAAAAGATGCACCCAGAAACCTTGCTTGCAGCTACCACTTACATCAAGATTTCCTTGATATTCTTCATCCATTTCAAGCTTCTTGAGAACTCGCCTTGCCAAGAGAAGTCCGGTACAGTATGCTAAAATGAGCATTAAACCACTTATTATTAATTAGATATACAGAAGAAATTTTCATCTGGGATAACCAATAAATGAATAGCTTGTGTAAGTACCAGTAGCATAGTTCGTCAATCCAACTTTAAGTCCAAAATGAGGTAACTCGCTTGCATAAGCAGAAGCAAGAATCATGTCACCAGCAATACTAGCAGACACAATTTGTGCAATTATGTCCCTGTTAGTCTAGAGAAAATGTTAAGATAAAACTCGGGAAAAATCACCTCCCAACATCACAGATAAGTTACTATCAGAAGTTCCATCACTAATCAAGTGAAAACATTCCAAGTGACATTCAATGAATGCACAGTAATAAGGAATTGTTCTGTGGACCAAACGAAAAGTAGATCATTCTCTGAAAGAAATAGCAACATAACCAACTAGCTGCTTTGCAAGTTAAAAGGGCAGAAAATGCATTAGAAAGGATACAAATCGAACAACGAAACGGTATTTTGGAGTGTTGTACTTGTTTTTGTCCTGATTGATCAGACGATTCCTGGCTCTATAGTCAGTCTTTCCCTCTACCCAGTAACAAAACATTGAAATTAGTGATATTTTAATTGCAAACAAGATTGAGAACAGACCAGAAGAGATGAAGGAAGATAGCGTTTTACCTCTCCTTCTCTTGAATTTAACCTGGAAACGCTTGAAGTAAGCCCTAGTCTTCTGGACTTTGATGAAGGCCTGCAACATAATTTAGCAACAATGTCAAAACTCAAAGAAAATGAAGCATTCAAACCATAGTTTACGCAACTTGTACCAATCTTTTATTTGCAGGTCATATACAATTTTTTCCCAAACAAAATGCTATTGGAAGGTCAAGCAAGTAACATAAGCTTTATTTTAGATCTAGAAAAGAATCGATAAGTGGTTCAATCCCATCAAGGGATATGCAGTGGAGAATGGAGTTCATAAGTTACAAACAGTATTTTTTGACACAACATAAATACATGAAGAAAATCCTTCTAGATATTAAAAAGTCCAATTAGTTCAACGATAAGAACCATTCAAGTTTAAAACCTAAATTAAACTCCAGTGATATACTGTCATTAAAATCAAGCTCAAATCAGATATAGATTGCAAAATCCAAGTTCACAAAAGAGAAAAAGACAGCTTCCATCACTAGTTCTACAAGTTGACAATCTGAGCTACGAAAATCAAACTCCTTGCCCCTATTATATTATCTACTGCCTAATATTTATACGAAATAAATTATTATACTAACATTCTGATCCATAGAGATATATATTCAACTTCCCAAGAGAAAATCCATTTTTGGTCAATATTTTCATAGATACGCTAAAAGTAAGTGAGAAACAAAAGCAAATCAAACTAAGCATATCTCCATAACATAAAAACAGATCCATAAATAATAAAATTAACACCAAAACCACAATTTACTACTCTTTTATACACCAAATAAAGACATACAGTACAAATTATGCATGAAAAACTCTATAGCTATAATTTTTTTGGACAACAAAAAGTATATCATGAATTGAAAAGTAAAATAGAAAATCTGAAACATACATTTCATTGAGATTATGAAAAGTTAATTAAAAATCTTACCATTGTTGTTCGTCGATTAAGCCTCCGCCGGCGCTTGGGGCAGTGGGGAATGAGGTGAAGAAGAAGCTTATGTGAGAAAAACACTACTAATATGAAGCTAAAATACCTAACGAAACCCTAATGGGCCAATCATGAAATGTTCACCTGTAAGGCCCCTGTGTGTTCGGCCCATTGATATATGAAGCCCGGAATTTTTAAATATTAAGATTAGAATTATTTTTTTAGAAAATACATAAACTATACTTTAATATTTTCCCAAAAAAAAAACGAAGTTATATACCTATTTTATTGGAAATCTTATCACATCCTATTCTAGTACAATTGTGAAGTATTTAATACATGAACGATATGTTACGAAATTCACAAATTGAAAAAGAATTAAGACTAATTGTTGAAAGTCATGAAAAAGATAATAATAGAAATTCAAATTGTATGTCCAAACAAAACTTCAGATTTAAATTTGTTTGATTTCTAAACACATCCAGACAAACTTATGAAGACAATATTGTAATGTAACACCCAAACAACAACAACATACACAGTGAAATTTTACAAGTAAAATATGAGTCGGATAAAATGTACACATACATTACCCTTAACCTCGTAAAGGACAACGACTATTTTCAAAAAATCTTGACCTAAGTACTACATGTCAAACTAGGTATGAAAAAAGAAAAACAAGAGTGAGGAAAACAAAACAACTAATAAGAGAACAATAACAAAAATAGAATAATGTGATAACCTAAACACAATAAACAATAAATGACTCGTGATAGTAATCAAAAGTAAGATACTATAATAATAAGGTTAAACCCTACGAAAAGCGAGATAACACTCCAAAACTACTAACCATCTATTCTTGTATGTGATGTCCACACCCTCCTATCTAAAGTTATATCTTCAATAATATAAAACTATGTCATATCATGTCTAATCACTTCTCCCTAATACTTTATCGGTTTACCTCTCTCCATGTACGTATTATATCTAACCAACTACACATACTCACTAAGACATGTGTACATCTCCTATTCATATGCACAAATTATTTTAGTCTCACTTACTCATCTTAACCATCACACACGTCACCATATCTATCGCTCTTAAAATACCTATACAATTACGTATCTCAGTATCCTAACTTTCATAACTTTATCTTCTAAACATTAGAATTATGACAACATAATTGATCTAACCACGGCTCTTATAAAAGTTATTTAAATTTATGTGATACTTTTTATCACACAAAGATAAACCTCCCCATCATCCAAACGGCACCAATAAAATGTGTGATATCACTAAATTTGCATTACATCCAAACAAGGTGTTATAAATTTCGATGCTGATGTGAGTGATTAACAATACTTTCAATTTCTTATCTTCGCCTCTCTCATTTCTCTCAGGTACGCCCGATTTTAATTTTAATTTTAATTTTTTTTAAGTCTGCAAAACAACTTTCTCTTCCCGAATTTGATAGTTTTGGTGGATTTTTTTGGTGAAATTTTGATGAAGTTGTAGTTTTATAGAACCCAGATTTGGTAGATGTAGCATGTCTACCATGAGTTCAATTGAATCCAGTGTTTTTCGGCAGATAAATAGGTAAAAAAATCACTAAAAGCTCAAAAAATATTATTTTTTGAATCTATTATTTGTTTTCTCTCTCGGAATTTTCATGTGTAAGTTGAGGATTGAAGAATTCCAGAACAATTTTTTTGTAGAGGGAAATGTTCTGTATTTTCATTTGTTCAGCTAATCATTATACTAAGTTTTATGTAGGGATGGCAATGGGGTGGTGTAGGGCAGGGCGGTGCGGGTTGAGGTTAACCCGCAAAACTTTTAATCCGCCCCGCCCCCGCATAGCAACTCTTTTCACTTTCAACCCGCCCCACCCCGCCCCGCATAATTTTTTTAATATTTTCTTTTTCTAGTTATGTTTGATACTAAAAATAAAATTCATAAAAATAAATTCATTTTTTCATTAAGTTGTATTAATTTAATAGGATAGTGACTTAAATTTTTTATTTTTTAGAGGTCAATTAGGAAACATGTAAGAAATTGTATTATTTTTTATTGAACCATTTTCATTTATTATCTTGAATATTTTAGTAGCTTTAATGAAATTATCTTAATAAATAATGTTCTATCACTCTTATAACATGTAAAAAGTTAAAATTAAGTTTGAATCCACATAAAATCACATATACCCGCTCCGCCCCACATTAATTTAAAAAAAAAAACATTTCAACCCGCCCCGCATCCGACCAGCCCCACACAACCTTAAACCCGCCTCGCCCCACATAGCTTTAAACCCACCCCTCCCCGCATCCGCCCCACCCCATTGCCATCCCTAGTTTTATGTAGTCTATTTGAAATTGTCAATGTGAAGAACAATTGCAAACTTTAGGTGTACTGTGTTATTTATTTAATTCACATTATCTAAAATCTGCCATGTGTATTTTTAAGTGCTCACCCACGACTCAGGCCAGGGGCGGAGTCGTGGAGCTAGGTGGATTCAAGGGGTTCAGTTGAATCTCATTTGTCAGATGATTATGATAGGTAAATACGGGAAAAACAAATGTTTTTGTGTATACATCAAATGTTTATCTATCTCTATGAGGTAGAGATAAGGTCTGCATACACTCTACCCTCTTGTTGGACTACACTGGGTATGTTGTTGTTGTTGTTGTCAATCGTTGAATTCCATTGACATAAGGAAGATTGCATTGACATAGGTGTGCATACATTCTTGCATTTTTTTTTAATACCCTTGTTAGAATCCCTTGCTCTGCCTCCGGTCATTCAAGCGTTGTTAAATCTCTCTTAGAATATCTAAACCCAAAATGCTGACTTATTGGAGCAAGGGGGACCTTAGAGCTATCTGTAGTTCACAAAATATTTCAAGTTAGAATGGGAATAAAGGAACTATGTTGGGTTGTTATTTGCTGCTCCTTATGTACTGAGCTTACTTCAAAGTTGATTTCCTTTTTCGACCCCTAATCCGACCTCTTAGTGCCATTTAGTTCAACGAATTAGGTGGGTTATCCTGGAACAAATTTTGTGATTAAATTTATCCCGTGTTTGGTTGGAGGTATTAGCTAAAATTAGTTTTATTGTTTACCAAAATCTTAGTATAACTTATCCCATATAGAAGGTGGATTAGTTATAATCTTGAGATATCATGGTTTGAACCAAATGACCCCTTAGGAGAGGTTTTTGTACAAGCTATTATCAAGTATGTCTGCAGAGTAGCTAGTGCTTTTGAAGCTCATCTTCCAAGATGAATTGTACATCTATTCCTGGTTGAGGCATTGTTTGTGATACCATATACATATGTTTATGCTTGTGGATTATAATGTGGATCATTTGGAAAGACAGAAATAGGAGGCTTTTGAAGGGTGGAGATGAACTTCGCTCGATTGAGTAGTCTTCAATCCCTTATAGGTTTTTTGGTGCACCCGTGTAGTTCTTGTTTGTATAGAGGATTGGGTGGCTTTTGGAGAGAACCATATTTTGTAGGTTTCTCCTTTTAGGTATATTTCTTGTATATTGCCAAGTTGGCCTTGATATTACAATGAAATACTTTAACTGATAAAAAAAAATACAAAAAATTCCAAGTAACACTACTATTACAGTAGGATACTTTTCTATATCTAGATAGTCCGGGCTTGAGATGAAGCTAAGCATACACATCAGTCTTGTAAATATTTTGTATCCTCACCAAGATGTGCATGTCATATTTCTGAGAAAATAGCTCCCGATGGTTTTATTGTCTAGCTACACCTTGGCATGCATAAAAGACAATTAAGTAGCTTTCATTAAGCTTTTTTTTTTTTTTTCCTTTTGTTTTTTCTTGCATCTTTTGACTTAGGTCGCTATCTTATGAGTGTACCTAGTATGCATTAGTAGTACTGCAGAAATTTGAGGTTATGTATTCATATTGAAGTTGACATATGCATGCAGAAAGCATCTTATAACATATTGATGAGGTTACAATTTACCTTTGTTAATTTTGTAATGCTTGAAAACATTAAAATAACATCTCTACCTTCATAAGATATGGGTAAGGGCCGTGTATCCACCCTCCCCAGATCCCACTTGTGGGATTACACTGGGTATGTTGTTGTAGAGAAAATTTAAATATAAACAAAAGACAAGATATTCATGTATGGTATGCTCAATGCTGTATAATGTCAACTAATATGCAGTTTTTCTTATTCTTTGCAGTGTTGGTTTGTGTGGCTAACCTCTCAAGTTAACATCCTCCAATCATTTCTCTTTTGGTATTGGTACCAAAGACGATAAGTATAGATAAAACTGACCGTTGGGAACGTTGACGTTTTACTCTGGTTGATAAGTAAACTATCTTCCTAGTTCCTACTTCTTAGGGGACTTCATAGTTCAAAAACCAGATTTCTTTGCCATAAGTCAGTGATCTCATAGGTCGTGTTTGAAGACTTGCTCTTTCTTTTTTCGAGTCGTCTACCTCTTCTAGACTCTAGCATGTCTTTTAATAAAATTATTGGGAAGTCCTAATCAACAAAAAGTTTATTGTGAACTATCGAGCTTCACACCTTTGCTGGAGTGTTAACTTGGTAGATGGATAATCCATCAGATGACTTCTCTGGATATATCATGCAGCTTCCTGACGATTGTTTACTCTTTATTTTCCAACATCTTGACTGTGGATGTGACCGTGAATCATTTGGTTTAACCTGTCGTCGCTGGCTTCAAATACAAAATCTAAATAGAAGATCTTTACAGTTCCAATGCTCTTTCACTATGCTTAATTTTTCATCGTTATCTCAAACTAACACCCGAATCAGTACATTACACTTATATAGGCTTCTGAACCGTTTCCAGAACCTAGAATCACTGTCCCTGTCCGGATGCACCGAGCTTCCAGATTCGGGTTTGTCTTTGTTACCACGTCATGGATCAAAACTGCAAAGTCTTCATCTAGACTGCTGTTTTGGGATAACTGATAGTGGTCTTTCCTGCGTGGCATCTGGCTGTTCTTTGTTGGTAATACTAAGTCTTTACCGGTGTAATGTTACAGATTATGGGTTAGAGGCCTTATCTAATTCTTGCCTAGCTTTAGAAGATCTGAATCTCTCGTATTGCTCTCGAATCTCTGATTATGGCGTAAGAGCTATTTCACAAAACTGCCGTCATCTTAGAGCAATCAGGATATCCTACTGTAGAAATCTAACTGGCGCTGGCTTTCAAGGATGTTCTCAAACTCTGACTCATTTGGAAGCCGATTCCTGTAGGCTTGAACCTAATGGAATACGGAGTATCCTAAGTGGAGGTGGTATTGAATACTTGAGTGTGTCTAACTTGACATGGTGCACTCGTGTGAATGGTCTGGTAGCTATTAGCGTCGGATTTGCTGCAAAGTTAAGAGTGTTGAATTTCCGTTCCAGCAGAACGATTGGCGATGATTGTATCATGACAATAGCAAAGGGTTGTCCATCGCTTCAGGAATGGAACTTAGCAATATGTCATGAGGTCAAGATAGCAGGTTGGGAGTCTATCGCATCACATTGTCATAACTTGAAAACACTACATGTGAATCGTTGTAGAAATCTTTGTGACCGTGGACTGCAGGCATTGAGAACCGGATGCAAACGTCTCTCAATTCTTTACGTCACCAGAAGTTCTCAGATCAGTGGTGTAGCGTTGGAGATTTTTAAACTTGCTAGAGGTAATGTAGAGATCAAAGAAGAAGAAGTAATGTGTATTTGCCCTCATGGAGCCTTCAGGTTTTAATAGGTGGCTATAATCTTCAGTTCTTAAGCTGTCAGGTTTCAGCAGACATTCTGATTTTACAGACTCGTGAGGAGAAACTGTCATCCCAGTCAATCCAATTCGGATTCCCTGGAACTGATGTGTTACTCACCCGTCCACCACTGGAAACATCGTTTCCTGTCCAACTTGATGGAAATGCAGGACAGTTGTGCCCACTGCACACTAGTATCAAGCTGCGTATAATTTCTTGTAATGTTTTCTTCCCATAAGAAAAAAAGTGATTCTAATAAATGCATGTATGTACATACAATGAAACAGTTGCTTGGTGCAAATTGCAGAACCCACACTCAGAGGTATAGCTCTTCATGTGGCATGTAGGCCACAATGCAGAACAATTGTTTGATGCATGATGAATGGAAGGATTGGTATATAAGAATAATAGGGAACGTTATAATTAGTATAGTTATCTTCTTATTTATGATTTCTGCAAAATGAAAAGTGATCAACTAATACGGAACGAAGAGAGTACTAATACTAAATATATAAATGAAAGAAAAGGTCAAATTTGCCTGTTCAGAAAAGCTCAATGATGTCCTCCATTTTACTACCGGGTCAAAAAAACTCCTCAGATTACTTGAAGGTCCAAAAAAACACTTCTCTACTGACTAATGTATATGGTGGAAAAAAGGCGAAGTACTTTTCATGTGAAAGCTTGCCTCTTCCCACATTTGAGTCCATTGTTATCTCTCTATTATTCAATTTAGATCCATTTTATATTTCTACTCTGCGTTTGAGTTTTGCGCATCCATGTAAAAAAAAATGTCAGAGCTTCTGCATGAAGGTCTACGTATAACAAATAAGATATTCGTCAAATAAATTGTGAACTTCGCATTTGGTGAATTTACACAAATGATGTAACAATGAAACATCTCATCGCCAATCAATGGAAATCATACCACATCATTCCTAGAACGATGTTGTTAAGTCTCCAAAACTGACGTGCACATTGATCTATAACAACCTACAATCCCACACAAACATGGCAGGGGGAGGGGGGGAGGGGGGGAGGAGTAGAGATTATTATTCATTTAAATGCAGCAAGTCAATCCGGCACGGAAGGTAGATTGGCTTTACATACGAGTACACCAGCATAGTTCTTATCTGTACTGTAGCTTTCATACAAACTGCAACTTGTTGTCAATCTTCCGATGGTGGGTGACATTTGAAAGTCACTACTCTATATCACTGTGCATTATCACCCCACACATCGTTCCATGCAGCACCTGGAGCAGCCTTAGGCCCCTCGATAAAGTTCTGATTACCACGAGGTTGGTGCGGACCAGGAAGTGCATTAGGGCCATGAGGTGCATTAGCGCCTGGGGGATGAATTTTATTGGCCTTTGTTTTGACCCCCAGCAATCTCAGCACAAATCTTGCCAGCTCTCCATATAATAACCCTGAGCGATCAAACAGCTGTAAAAAATATGTTAATGAATTATCATGTCACCATCCTATATACTTTTCCACAGAGTATTTGGGTAGCAAATACAGAACTCCACAAGGTAGTTAAGGAGGTATTGGTTGTTCAAGAACTATTTGGATGCAAGGGATAAATAAGTGAACATATACCTGAAGGAGTGCCGACATGAACATGTGAAATGCCTGGGTATTCTGGTCTATCAACATTGCAACGCGGCCAAAGAAAGTTACAACGCCTTGCATCTGCCACCATTAAGTAACATCATATAAAACAATTAATTATCAATGGACAGAAGGCATTAATGATGTCTATAGAGTATAGACTAAAATACCATATGTAACTAGCAGTTTCAAAAGCATCAGGTGGTACTCGAAGGACAGCCCTCTCTCTCCTCACACCAGAACCTAAAATACGATACGTAAATAATTATTAATTTCATTTGCATCTCCTTGAACTTTTTGTTGATTCAAAGAGGCCTGCAAGTTCTTAGATACGTATCGACAAACCTACTAATTGCAGGCTAGAAAACCATTAGCGTAAAAAAAGAGAGATATCACAATTTATAAAAGCTTTGGGAGGATCTATTTTTCATATCAAGTTAAACTTAGGGAGGATGTTATTATCAAAAACATTGGGATCTACCTATAATTCTTTTTTTCATAAACTAAAAGTATCTCATCACAGAAACCAGTGAGCTGCAAGAAGCTTTTGAGATTTCACAATAAATCTCCTTACATTTCTCCCCTTTCCTATGTGATTCTCTCTCTCTGTATTTTGGAGGCCTTGCTCTATTACCAATTCACTTGGAGCTAATTTTAGACTGTTGACCAATCCGAAAACAAAAATTCAAAAAGAAGGCCAGCACAGTTTGTACTGGAAGTGCAGGGCAAATGAGGGACTTGTACACATCAAATTCACTTTAGGGTCCCCGAATATAAGTATAGAACAGAAATAAATTTATTTGGTACTGTTAGAGCTTACCACATGCATGAAGGAGACCCAAAAGCCTGGTGGAGAAGGTGGAGCACCATATGGATTATTTGGATCTTGGTCCCCATAGGGTCCCATGCCCATGCCGCCCATACCACCCATGCCATAACCTCCCATTGAGCCACCATACCCACTATTGTACATTCCTCCACCATACATGCCACCGCCTGCAAGTCCACCATAACCTCCTCTGTACATACTGTTTCCATACAAACCACTTCCGTATGTGCTTCCGCTTCCATAGCCACCACCATAAGAATCATATGTTCCAGTTCCATATCCAGAATTATAATTCATACCTGTATTAATACCTGCATAATGACCCAATCAAGCAAATAATGAGATTGGGTACTCTATAAAAAAGGACTTCAATTGCAATAACTAACTTCAATTACTGGATCAAAACTTTCAATGATTGAGAAAGTTTCTTCACCATAAGAGGAAACGAAAAGAGTATGTCCATAACAACATTTTGATTTGGCTCGGTAAACACACAGATGCCATTCATACTTACAGAGGACAAAGTATAAATAAAGTAGGAATTGGGTTGCAAATGAATTAAAATCAAGTAGCGCTTGATTCCTACGAATGGACACATAAGAAGAGAAGGTATACTGACTAGCAGATCGCATAACAGTTCAATGAAACATTCAATCAGAGGTTAAGTCAGATTTAATAGGTGAATTAACTAAGATGAGTTCCAAAAGAGGAATGTATAGCTGGAGTACAAACTTAGACAACCTAGTAATTCTTTTTTTTAAAAGAATTTTAAAAAAGGGCACTGGGCATACTTATAATGTATGAAAGAGAATCAAACAGTATGATAAAATCGGAATATATTTAGGAAGAACTTGCCTAGTTAATGATGGCGTGCATGATTACGTATCATGTATTGCATTATAATCCTGAAAAATCATATGCATGCACTCCAAAAAGCAGATATCATAATACACATCACTCAATAACCAACCTTTTGATGCTAGGGGACAAACATTCAGAACAAACAAGTGGACCTTAAGGATAAATTAGTTGTTATACTAACCAAAAGAGGCTTTTAATGCAAGGTTGCTAGTATTTATAATATCAAGAGTGAACCTTAAGGATGTAAAAGAATACAAATAGTTATTTACAAACCACAAAACAGCTGAGCTAGTGAAAAAGGCATCAACAGACATGTTTGTAATAATGGATTTCAGACAGCCAACCCTCTTGCTGATAAAACAGAACAGGCACAAAAAAGAGCAAGAGGGAAAATTAACTAAACATCTCATACCTCCGTATGAGCTACCGTAAGTTTGCTGCTGCTCCCAAGGTCGAGTAGGTACAGGCCTTGCAAGTGTGCTATTATTAACAGCTGTATTCCTATTAGCAGTTGAAACAATCTCACCAGGCCTGGCTGTTCCAGATGCCTCTACTACGTCACTCGTGCTACCAGCAGAGGGGGGCTTAAAAGGTGCAGGGCCTGAAGAAGAACCAGCTCGTTCCCAGGGTTTTGGAGGTGGGCTACTACCTGCCGTGGAAACAAATGTCAAGTCAATAATACTCGAAAGAAAGTAAAAAGTAGAAAAAATGAGTTGGTCGAGAGTAAATTGTTTCTGTGAATACAACAATTTATCATTTCAAATACATATCTACTGTGAGAAACCAATAACATGTTAGATAGCCTTTAAATATATCTAATTAAACTGACCAAATAAATACATAGCAACTATTATTGTAAACAATAACTTTAGCAAAAATATGAAATTCTTTCTACCTAATTATTAATCTATAAAAAAAAAGGGTGTAAGAAATTGCTCGGTATCAGCTGCTAGAAATAATAGCTACACAGTATGTTTAACGAAGTTGCTTTGATTTAATTTTACTACTTCTTGTAATTATCAAATTGTAGGGTAGCCAATCATCTTATCAAATATCAACCGGAAAAGACATTTTAAGTGACTAATGGATGGCTCTAGTAGTATTGCATACTACTTTCTCTCTTTGAACACACAACTCTAAAAAAATTTCATGTCAGCTCCCTCACTTAATCCTAAACTAGCTGTACTCAGCTATATAAATCCTTTATATTTATTCTGCTCTATTCTCGCCATTTCATTCCAATACTTAGTAATTTGACTTCTTGGACAACTCCAAGGAAAACGAAATTTCCCGTGAAAAAACTAGAGGCTTTATCAGAACCACATTAGATACAAGTATGGGAGACAAGATTAACAACTAAATTCTGCCCACCAGAAAATACAAATGTTGGCATCACAGAGTAAATTAAACATGTTTGATTGATCCCATTAAATCCAATACCAATTTTTTACACTTCAATGACAAATTAGTTTATTAATCCTGTATCTACTCTGCCTCAATTCAGGTGAAAATCATTCCAATATTAAATAACTGATCTTTTTTAAGACAAATTAGATTTCTTCTCAATATTTTATTTTTAATACATGTGGTGTCCTGACCAGCTTGCACGCACCTCCACTACCTCCTACCAGCCAGCAATGAATGGGAAGAAATCACCTAGTGTTTTTGTATCTGTTAGGAACTTAACCCGAGACCTCACTTCAACCACTAGAACACACCCTTGGCTGCTTTTTTCCAATGACAGTGGCGCCCATGCCAGCTTACACACCTCAGCTATTTCACCTCATACCTGATATCTCCCACCAACCCAATTACCAGATAACTCTACCCCCCTCGATGAGTTTACTATCGAAATTTGCACGGATATAAACGTAATTTAATCAGATAATTGGCACTTGACAACCCCCAAACATATGCCCTAACAACAATGAAACTCAAAATTGACCACGAGAGATCAAAATCCAAATCCCAAAACAACAAAAACTTTAGGTGATCTCCTTCAATCTATTCATTAAATTAGTCGTGGTACACGACAAGTAGGCCAAACACTATCTAAAAAAGGGCAATTGACAAAAATAAAACCAAACCCGCTAATGAAAAGATCGAAATACAGAGAGATTATGCAAACATGACGGCTGTGGCGGTCCGTTTTCCATCAAATGGATAGAGGAGGAAGAAGAAGAGCCGCCGTCGATGACCGCTACGACGGAGAGAGAAAGAAAAGAGAAATTTGATAAGGGGAAAAAATTAAGCCTAGAAATTTATTAAAAAGCGATTTTATCTTTTCTTTGAAAGTACCAAGAAAATTCAGTTGACGTAGTAATTGACCATACTACCCTTCTAACCAATAATGACTCGGTGATGTATATCCGTGCAAATTAACGTAAAATTGGGAGAAAATAAACTTACTTCGCCCCATCGCTAATTTTGTGTGTGGAATTGTTCGGCGGCGGCTTGAGAAAGACGAAATTATAAGAAAACCCTAATTTAACGTTCTTTAATAGGTGAATGAATTGATTGGGCCGCGTTATATGGGCTTACGTCTTGGCATGCGTCAGTAGAAGGTCGGTGGGCCGATTGCATTCAAACCTAAACTTGACCCGTTAACCACATACTTTTTTGGAAAAATTGTATGAAATAACAAACTATTAATTCAAATAAAATGCTATAGCCATAGTTTATTTTAATTGTAATTCGCAGCAAACATCCCCTTTTTTTGCCATCTGATTAGCTATACAATTAGCCATTTTATACATTTCGGTATAAAATGTGTTTGTATAAACCGAGAGAAAAGTGTATATACAAATACAAATACATATATTTTCGTCCTATATACTTATAGTTATACAAATACAGATCTTATTATACAAATTACAATGTATAAATGAATTTATACACTGAACAATTTGTATAAAATTAGATGTTTGTAGCGAATTATACAAATCAAAAGCTCCATAGCAAACATAAAATTTGCTATGGAGCGCAATTATGCAAACTAAAATCCATTAAATTTGGTGGAATCCAAATCCCAAAACGTCCTGATACATAGCGTTTCGATTTCGAATACATCCATCAACGTCCTAATACATCGCGTCTCAAATTTTGGATACATCATTCAACGTCCCGATACATCGCGTAAGACCGTATGTGATGTATCTGATTGATACATCACGTAAATTGATGTATATGACTGATACATCGCGTAAAATAATGTCTCGATACATCGCATAAAGTGATGTATCCGACTGATAAATAACGTAAAATAGGGATATTTGTAATTTTTTTAAATGGTAGGAAATTTTAGATTATATAGTAAAACATGTTGTGTATTTAAGTGATTTTTCCCTTTTTATAATGTAAAAAAATAAAAATTGAGGAAAAGGGGAAGGAAATTGAAAAGAGGATTACGAGGTGGGGAAATGAACTTTCACAAACAAAAAGTATATGAATTTTTTTTTTTGAAATATGCAACTTGCATTATTTGTTGTATATAGTCTGGTCAAAATAAACAATTTACATATAACTTGTATACAACTTATTTATACATTGGAATAAATAATAATTTCGCTTGAATAAACTTTAAAATTCAAAGTTTTGAAACTTTTTTATGCCTATTAATGGAGCTTTTAATGAAGTTTACAACTTTGTAATAACTTACTTAATTAGATAAAGAATTCTCAAAATTTACTATAGGAGTTTGATTATACATATTTGAGCAAATATTACTGATGTTTCAATGTTTAAAGAGTAGAGCGATTAAATTTAAGGGTGTATTATGCATAGTGATTTCTAAAACTCAAATGAAGGGTTTATTGTGCAAAATGTGTGCTACGAGAGATTAGTTTATGATCGATTTAAATTTAATGGATTTAATATTTAATTGATAATGGTTTTGATTTTTTTTCCTATGACATTATCGGTTCTTAATGGTTTGAATAAACACGAAAACAATCAGATGATTAAATAAATAATGAAAAAAGAATATTAATATTTTTCAAAAGTTTTTTTTAATGTTAAAATTGTAAGTCTCATGTCAGCATGCGCCTTACAAGACTAATGTCAGCGTGCGCCTTACAAGGAATATGTCAGCGTCCACCTTCCATCGACATCCATCCTTTCATTCAAATGTTGCCCTTTTGGTTTGATTTATATAGATTGGAGAACTTTTAATTAACATCAACATCAATAATGTAAGTTGCAAATTGATTATCAAAAGAAATCATACTAAATTAACCCAAGTCATCATCATATAATTCAGTCATTCTCTTTTTTATTTTTTATGTACAAAAATAGAATATGAGTCAATTGTATTCAAACAACCCAACTCCAGGTCATTGAGTTCTTGAAGTTGTCAAGTCATTCAATAATAGACCGGATAAACATAATTTTCTAATAATCATTTGATATTTGCTCAGTAGAGACATGTCGCGGGAAGTAGAAGGTAAATGGTAGGTTGGTAAACCCTAACAATGAATCACATTCACTAGACAAGAAACTCAATTCTGCACAATTATTTCCTTGTATAATTTAAGGAAGCACATGAAAAACAAACAACGCCAAAAACTGTCCAGAAATTTTTGAATAAAATCATCTCCATCGTCTGAAATAGTTTGGTTCCTGAGTGGAACCATTCAAAGATAGTACTACCATTGCTCAATAGATAATTGATAAATTGTCCATTCAATTCTAGTTCTACATTTGCAGCCTCTAAAATTGCTAATTTTATCATATTAGATGATTTGTAAAGTTTTTTTCAGCTTGGCTAGTTGTACAATGAGTCACTAACGGCATCATTGTTTATATTGATCATTGAAGTGTTGCTTGGGTCAATTCGAACACATCCAGATTATTTCACAGGTATCTATTAGTTTACACCAGTATAGGTATCGGATGAATCTATCCCACCTAGCATTTTTCGTCTCTACTAGAATCTAGAATTTAAACGCTGATCTCGTGTATTTTTTTCTCTTAGCTGAAACGATCTCTTACATAATTGGTTGTTTAACTTAAAAGGTCTCCCTCTATCCCAATTTATGTTACATACTTACCAAATTATGCCATATAAATTGTGACAAAAGAAATATAAGATGATAGAAACTGAATTGCGCACACTATTGTATCCTCATGATCAGCAAAAATCAAAACAGAAACAATACTGTCCAAAAATCCAATGATGCAGCTCGCATGAGTAAGAAATGAAGTAGAACGCCTAAGGACAGCAAAATGTATAATAAAACTCATCATTCAAATAAAAGCCAATCATTATACTTTGAAAAGGCAAACGTTCAGAGGGGTAACAACTTATGTAATGGTTCAAAACTAGATAGATGATCAGGAAACAAAATTTCATTCAGCGGAAGTAGAAAGCTAAAGGTACAGATTTGTAAATTCTGCAACTTCAATTTGCAGCTTCTAGAAAAGCTCTTCCAGGTTGACGTGCAGCAAGTCGTCCATGGCAGCCAAGAAGCTGCAAAAAGCATAAGAAGAAGCACTAAGATTACCCATGACACCACAGGCAAAAAGATTTGATATACAATTCCATCACAATGCAGCTTGTAATATAAATAGATTATAAATGAAACAAACCTTGGCGTTGACACCGTCTGGGACAATACGATTCTCAGATTTGTATTTCAGATAATCGGTACGGCTGAACTTAGTGAACCCCCTGCAATTAAAGCAAGCACATTAGCACTCAAAGATGCAGTGGTACATGCCTATAGAACAGATCCTATTCTAGTAAGGCTGCAAATAAAAATGCTGAGTATATTAAACATTAAAAGAGGTATAGCAAGCTAAGCTTCAAGGCACTTAACACGTTTTTGGAAAGAAGGAGATCCCCCAAAGATTTACTCCCCATAACTATGTAAGAAAAAGAGACCAAACGATGGTCCAAGGGACACAAATAACTGAGACATTGAAACATCGAGAGCCTGTGTGATCCATCTAGAATGAGCTACTATGTGATATGAGTTGAGAATGTATCTCCCTAAACCAACCCATGACTATCAAAACCATAGATGTTAATCCTACAAAACTGCATAATTTTCATGACAAACGAATAGCACAATGAAAAGCCAATCCTTCACAACCCAAGATAATTTAGTATGGGAAATTATTTAGTCCACAAACCAATGCAAGACATAAAAATTAAAGGTGGTTCGAGAGATAAAAGTCATACCACTTTCTGCTGACAATGATCTTTTGTCGGCCAGGGAACTTAAACTTAGCACGGCGAAGAGCCTCTTGAGCATGGTTAGCATTGCCATCTTTGCAGCGAACTGAGAGCAAAACCTGACCAATAGCAACACGGGCACAGACTCCCTGTGGCTTACCAAAAGCTCCTCTCATACCAGTTTGGAGCCTATCAGCCCCAGCACATGACAACATCTTGTTAATTCGCAAAACATGGAAGGGGTGGACCCTAACCCTGAGGTGGAAAGCATCCTTTCCAGCAGACTTGGTCATGTACTTGTTGCAAGCAATACGAGCAGCTTCAAGTGCCTCACTTGAAACATTCTCCTTCTCCCAACTAACCAAGTGCACACAGAAAGGAAATTCATCAACTTCCTTTCTCTTCATACCCACATCGTAGATCCTGATCTTTGGATCTGGGACACCACGGCAAAACCGTGATTTTGGGTAAGGCTTGTTCTTAATCTGGCGGTAACACCTTGCAGGTCC
>JAJOOO010000696.1:0-82097 GCA_029582685.1 Solanum piurae | reverse complement strand
CCCCCCCCCCCCCCAATTACTATAGTTCTAGTGTCATGTCTTTATTAGGAAACAATTAATATATTTAAGTATTAATTGTATTATACATATTGTGATAATTTTCTAGTAATTAGAAGAAGACTTTCGCTGAAAATTGTAATGAGGTTAGGCTATCAACCTCTACTTTTTAATAACGATGAAGAAAATAAGAGCTAGAAAGAATTAGACATTATATGACCATCATAGATAAACGCTACGATGGCACTACATATGCTTAAGTAATGCAAAGTTATAAAGCGAAAGAAGAGAGTTGAGTTATCAACCTCAAACTTCCTTGTACAAATGGATGAAATAAAAAAAATAGATTGCTATTCTAAAGTAACCTAGAGTTTATCACTTTTTCTTGTGCTTATTGGATCTTTTTTTCATGCCATCTCTAAGACCTTCTTTAATAGTTCATCCGCTTGACACTTATGATTTCTAGATGGGAGTTCAAGGTGGAGTAGAAAAAAGATGTATTTTAGGAGTTGGTTCTTTCTCATGAACTGAAAATGAGGAACTAGATTTCCCTCCTCAAATGAGAATTACATAGGGAAAATGCATAAGTCCCCCTTAGACTGTCACAATCCAAGCCTACACCCTGGACGTGGCTGGCACTCGAGAATCATTGTTGGTCCCCAAGCGAACCCTCATCCTGGATGACTACAAGCGGAAGACTAACTCAAGCATACAAAAGCTTAAAAACTAAATAAAATTCATGAAACTCAAATACAAAGCTTTAACTCAAATAATTTACTCTGAATATAAAAAGAATATTCAACTAGCCAACAATAGGCAACTCAAGTCTTTAAAACATTTAATAAGATATATGAAACAAACTTCTCAAACTCTAGTTTCTATCTATGAAGCCTCTAACTGACAAAGATGAAAGTCGGGACAAGACCCACGACATCCTAACATTTGATATAACTGAAAGTACAAGTGGAACGCTCTGGAGCTCACCATAGTTAACTCGAACTACATGCGGTATCAACGAAGCGCCTGTTGATGATCATGAGTATCTGTATTTGCATCATGAAATGATGCAGGTCAAATGACTCAGCACGTGGAATGTACGATTATGTAAGGGGAATTCTAAAGCATAAACATAAGTTTGAACTAGTAGCAAAGAAACATACTTACCTCTTCTCAAACTTACTCAACTCAAGGAATACTCAAGGATACTCAAAACTACTCAAACTTACTCAACTCATAAGTACTTAAGGATAAGATACTCAACTCAGTAATAAGGTTCTCAACTTAGTGAAATGGGCTCAACTCAACAATAAGGTACTCGACTCAATGAAGCATAGTTCAATTCAAGATACTCAATAATAAGCAACAATAAAAGATGCAATATATGGAAAACTTTTGAAACAGTAGAAAAAAACTCAATGTATTGAAGAATACAATAACAACTCAATTTGTATATATTAAAATATAATATAACACTGTGGGAGCTTCTCTAACCTATAACCATCACTATGAGCTATGTGATGATACAACGTCTCGCCCACGCTGCCAGAACTGTCATATACTTTGCCACGCTATAAGACCTCTCAACTCAGTGGATCCACTAGTCTATGCTAAAAAGCATTAAGGAATCATCTAAAAAGTATGACCCTTTCTACCCACGTCGGCTACATGGTTTGTGGAGACTTGAGTTATCTGAACTTGTCCCCATATCGGTGCTCAATACTACACCCAAAATATACTCAGCTCATATGTTTAAAAACATAACTCTTTCTATGGTTTGAGATTATTACTCAAAATCTTTCTCTAAAAAGAGATGTTACTCAACTGCTCAAAACTCTTTTGGAAATCTTAGTTTCCTCCTCTTTTAAATGTGAAAACATTTACTCTTGGAAATACTTAGTTCCCATATATAATTTTAAGGAAAATGAATTCGACTCTACTCTTTCTCAACTCAAGTGCTCAAGTCTTAAAACAAGTTTAGAAAAAGTTGTAAAACACTTCTCAAAATAGGGTTCATGCCGAATGATGGACGTGAACGACTCAATTCAAGGTATTCAATAACCATACAGAGGACTCGATACTCGGAACTCAACAACTCAAAACTCAAGAACTTCAATGATACTACTCATTTCAAGAATACTCAACTGATAAGGTTCATGCGGAATTATGGGCATGAACAACTCAACCCAATGACTTAATGATACTCCTCATCTCAAGATTTCTCAACTCATATGGTTCATGCGTAATTATAGGCATGAACTACTCAACTTAAGGACTTCATGGGTAACATGTAATATCTCCATGATTAGGAATATAATCTCAAAAGGGTTAGGAACTCGATACTCAAGACTTAAAACTTGAATATACTACACCTCTCAAAGATACTCAACTAATGAAGTTCATGCGGAATTTATGGGCATGAACAACTCGACTCGAGGGTCTAAAGAACATTATGGAACTCATGTATCACACTCTTCTCATTCTCATACTTACTTCATCAAAACTTAGCTCAAATCGATAGTTGAGCTCAAAGGATTCACAATTGAACTCAAAGGCTTTCTTGAACTCTACTCTTGAATCTCTCTTGAATGTGAATTATGAATTAAAGAGTTATTCTTCATGATATGAAGGATCTCGTGATGATAAAGTAGACTCATGAATACATAGAGTAGTTAGAATTGAAAGGAGTGAAGGTACACTTTAAACGAACTCGAACGGAGCAACCAACTGCAAACTAGACAGGGCAGGCGACCCTGGCACACTGAGTGGCGCGGGGATTCATCCCCTAAACTACACAACATAATTTGGGGCACACTGGCTGGCGCGACGCGCTAGACCCCAACCCAGAAAACCCGATGAATTTCTTTGCTCGTTTTCTCACCCTAATTCGCCTAGAATCAAATGGTTTCTTCCCCAATCACTTGGATTCAATTACTTAACATAAGTACACTATAATATACTCAATACATCCCTCAAAACACTCACTTTCATCTCAATAAATCATCAAAACCTCAACATAACAAGATTTAAGATGAACTTCAAGAACACTTCTCAAGAACTCATCAAGAACTCTAATCATTCAACTTCAAGAATGAAATTTCGCTAAAAATAACATGATTGACGTGTGGGTGAACGAACCCAACACCATGGAAGCTTACATATCTCTTAGGAATTAAACCCATGGCGAAAATCCGCAACAAAACTCAAGAACCTCGACGAATGCCTTGATCCTTTCTTCTTTTCTCCTCTTTTCTCTTCTTTTCTCTTCTTAAACTCTCAACTGAAACCCTAGGCATATATTAGGATTATGAAACTGAACCTAATAGGATTAGACCCTTAAAACTTTACTAAAAACTAGTTAAATCTGATTTGGTAAGGAAAAGACCAAAATACCCCTTACTATTTTCGGGTAACTTTCCTTAACTGGACATCCTGACTTCAAAAGGGCATATCTCACTCATCCGACCTTGAAACTTAGCAAATTCGGTGGCGTTGGAAATATAATTCAAAGACCTTTCATGAAATATCTTTTAGCCCACCTAAATCATCCTGTAGTAAGAGTTCTGGTCGTTTGAAGTTGACCCAAAATTCATAACTTAAGCATAACTTGCAAAATTTCAGATTTTGCTATTTCCAATTTAGTTCTTTTTGGAACTCAAGGTGCTACATCTAGCGACCTGGCCTTAATACTTAAGAAATTTTAAATTCCTTGGTAAAATCCTAATCACAATGAAGGATGGTTCGAGTCTTAGTTCAAAAAAAATCTAGGGTGTTACATAGACTATGACCAAAATCCCAAAGACACACCTAAACTTAACTAAAGTCCTATTACCCCCTAAACTAATTTAAAATGGAATAAATACACCACAAATGCTGACATGTCATAGAGAGTGTGCACACTTTCTTGAAGGCAAGTGATGAGTGCACAAATTGGATACATGTCATTTTTTTATTAGTAACTTTATAATTAGTTAGTACACATATTTATTGATAATAAAACTAATATCTATTTAATTATTTTTATTTCTTTCTTTGTAAAATATTTATTTTAATTTGTTTTCACTTTAATTTTTTAAAATTTATTTAATATCTTTTAACTTTTAATTATTTTTAATAAATAATGTGTATTTTTTTTAAAAACAAACAATTTGAAAATGTCCTTTAATTTTTATATTTTAATATTTTTATGTTATATTTGATTTTCTTCACTTATTTTGATATTCGTTCAAAATTAACTTATTTTAAATACAAGACATTTGAAATCAAAACGAAAGACAAAGAAAATAAACTCAATAGAAAAGTAAAAGAGAAAAAACAATGAATGTAAGTAAAAAAAAAATAGTTTCTATACAAGGTAAAAAAATATGTGTATTAACTTAATTTAAATACAAGGTTAAAAAAAATAAGAATATTTTTTTTAAAAGAAAATTATTTTAAAAAAAATTAAGAATTTTTAATTTTTTTTTTTATAAAAATAATAATAATATTCACACACATGGTAGACGAGTGTGTACAAACACAACAAACTTAGGTGGTTGAAGGTGCCACATAAGCACAAAAAGTGCACAAAAATACGAAAAAAATGAGTTTAGGGGGTAATAGAAGCTTAGTTAAGTTTAGGTGTGTCCCTGAAATTTTGGTTATAGTCTAGGGGGGGGGGTATTTATGCCTTATCGCAGTTATATATGTACTAAGTTAAGAGCAATTTGAAGAGGACAACATCACAAATATTAGTAGATGTATTTTGGTGAATATCTGATTTGAACTTGCAAAAAAAAAATTAAAGAAGGCTAAGGTAAGGGGGAGAGGACAATTTGGAAGAATAAGACTCTTTAATTTTGACTATTATTTTATTTTGTATTAGAACAATTAATACATAAAACATGTGTGCTCAACTGTTTCACTTTAGACAATATTAACCTCTATCAATATAGAACATACATGATAAGAGCAATTTTGTGATCATCATTGCTTGATTGTACCATTTCTCTACACAATCTAATACAAAATTAGGTTAAAACAAGTCAAGGATCTGGAATTGGAATACACAACTAAATGTGTAAGACTGAATTGAATAACATTTTAGCTCATAAAATTAAGGAGAATAATTATTCTATCCAATCATTGAGGAGAGTTCATGCAATCTTAATTATCCCCAAGTCTAAACTATTCTTTCAAAATGCTTCCTACTTAGTGTCAGAATCCATCAATTGTTGTCTGATTCATAGAAATTAAGAACAACGTGATCCAACAACCACATACTTTTGTGGATGAATCAATTTCAAGATTCATTGTTCCCCCTATTAATGTGCCTTAGTCTGTTCAACAGTTGGATCAAGTGGTACAACATGTTTCAATGCATGCTCATCAATTTCACTTTCATCCTCACCCTCTTTTTTGAAAACATAATCTCACTTGCTTCCCCCTTACACATGCAATACATCCCAATTTTTTCTTTTAAATGACATATTCCCCATTTTTGTGAAGTGAGCGAAAGAAACTTTTGTTTGTCTTCATTCATATCCCTTAAGGAATCAATATCTATGAATTAAATCACTTGCTTCCTTTCAGCTTCACCTGTAAAATAGCTCAAGGGTTAGTCATAGGAAACCAAACAAGCTTGGGTCCATTCTTATGATAAAAAAGGTGAATCAAATTTCTTCCCGCCTATCTAGGCAACATGTTAGTGGACCTGTTTCTGTCAACATGTATAATTCTATTTCCATTTTCCAATTTAGTATTTATTTTTCAAAAATCATTAGCTCCTGGACATTCAGTAGTTGGATGACCAATTTTACCACAAATATAGCACAAATCTTCAGTGATAATATTTCCTTTATGGCATACGATACCAGCCTTGTCATTGTGCACCCTATCACTCAATTTGTTGCAGATTCCGGAGGAATTAGTCCATCTATTAGCTCTTGCAAGGTACTGTATGTGGTTGTAAGAAATAGGAGACCTGGCGTATTCTTTGACCTCACGATTAGGAACTTGAATTTAGAATTGTGTTTGATTATTTTTGGGTCTAGGCTATACATAGAGTAATATGAGTGTCCATAGACTCGTTAACTTACAAATTACGCATACTTGATAGATTGGAAAAGTTCGGAGGCATTGAGGAAAGGAAAAACATTGGATAAGTAGTTTGCTTGAATTCACCTCTTCGGTGGAGATAGGTTTTGGTTTATTCTATTTAATAGATAGACTCTTAATAGAGATTGATACGCATTGAGTGATATAGTGAAGTTCTCTATGTACTTGATTGTGTGGTTGTGTGGTTTGTGATTGGTCTGAAATCCTAAAACCGTGAACTTATAATCTTGACCCCCTCTACCGAAGTGATACCTTGAATAAAGAAGGCTTGATGAACTATTGTTAATGAAGTGAAAAGCGGTGATAAGAAATGATAAATAAATGACATTGTTGGATCGGGTGTGAAGTTCCGGCATGGTATTATTGAATCGGGTGTCACGTTCCGACATTGTATTATTGAATCGGGTGTCACGTTCCGGCATAGTAACATTAAAGGAAAACATATATAAACAACGTAATGTACTCAATCTCAACGAACTCAATTCCCAAAATTGCTTGGTTTGGAGGAATGAGTCCTCAAGTATGTTCTTGATATTGTTGACTGATTACGTATTTACTTTAGTGTTGTTGTCACTGGTTATGTTGTTTATTGCTTATCACGTGCTAAGTGTCATAGTTAATTGTATACTATTATTCATTACATATAAGTTTCTATTTTGGGTTGGCTGATGATACCTACTCGGTACATGTTCCTTGTACTGACCCTTACTTGTGTTTTCTTTATTTTCTTTTGTGGAGTGCAACAAGTGTACCATCGACTTCGACTCGCCCTCAGCTCTAACCAGTCTCCAGCTCATCAAATTTCAGGGTGAGCTACTCCTTCTAGCTCGTGATAGATTCTCTCGGTCATGGCATGATGTCTTTAAATTTCGGACATAGACAATCTGTTTTACTTATTTTGATGTCTTTAATACTCTTAGATTTGGTATTGTGAGAATAGACGTCCTTGATGAGATGATTTTTAAGTTTTGGGGATAATATGTAATAGACTTTAGAGGTTTATTTGATTGGTTACTTTAATAAGTTTTGAGCTTCCGCATTATTGTTGTTATTCGTAGTTCAATTATTGATATATGTTGGGGTTTGGATTCCTTGGTTCGCCCACTTAGGAGGTTAAGTGTGGGTGCAACTCACGACTCGTTTTGGGTCATGACAAACTTGGTATCAGAGCCTTAGGTTCGTTGATCTCATCACACAAGGACAGGTCTCGTATAGTCTTGCGGAACGGTACGGGGACGCCTTTAATTTTCTTCGAGAGGCTATAGGACTCTAGGAAAACCCTATCTTTTTATTTCCTTCGTGCTATTACTTTAATCCTATTGGTATCTAGGTGATACAAATTGATATCTGACCTTCGTCACTCTATTTCGCAGATGGTAAGAACTAGAGCAACAGTTGTGGCAACACCAACACCGGCAAGACAGGGTGCGCCTAAGCCAACCATTGGGGCTACACCTCAAGGGAGAGCAATGGTGAGAGGCTGTGGTAGAGGTCGCATAAGAAGGACCACTAGAGGCAAAGGACAAACACCTTGTCCAACTAAGGATCGAGCAGTGACCCCTCCACCAGCTGATGAGGTAGCAAGAGAGGGTGATGAGGGGGAAGATAAGAAAATTCAGGAGAATGAAGCACCACCCCAGCCTACTCCAGAGATGATTAATTAGGTTCTTAATTATGTCAGCGGGTTATCTGATCAGGGCCATGCACCACCAATGTTTTCTGCACCAGAACCTCAGGTTCAAGGAGTACAACATGCAGCTGTTGTGGCTTCTCGCATGGATGCGTCCTTGGAAACAAATATGTTTCCCCGTTTGACTACAGGGCCTATAATGAATAGTGACCAGCATGACCTCTTTATTAAGTTCTTAAAGTTGAAACCTCCAGTTTTCAAGGGTACAGAATCTGAAGATGCTTATGATTTCCTGGTTGATTGTCATGAGCTATTACATAAGATGATCATAGTTGAGCGATTTGGTGTTGAGTTTGTGACCTACCAGTTTCAAGGGGATGCCAATATATGGTGGAGGTATCGTGTTGAGTGTCAACCAGCAAAGGCACCACCTATGACTTGGGAAGAATTTTCTAGCTTCTTCATGGAGAAGTATATACCCCGGACTTTGAATGATAGGAGGAGAGATGAGTTCCTGAGCATAGAGCAAGGAAGGATGCTTGTTGCAACTTATGAGGCCAAATTTTATGCATTATCCAGGTATGCCACTCAGCTTTGCTTCAGTACGCAAGAGAGGATTCTCCGCTTAATAAAGGGATTGAGATAAGATTTGCATATTCCAGCTTTACAGGTAGCTTCTTCTGCAAAATCTTTTCAGGAAGTGGTTGATTTTGTGATAAAGGTAGAGGGGATGAAGCCGGATGACTTCACCAAGGTGTCAACGTTTAAGAAGTTCTGTAAGGGAGGTGAGTTTAGTGGTTCGTACTCCAGAGGGTAGAGTTCAGGGGGCTATCCACCCCGTCCTATTAAGTCTTCAGTTGAGGGTCCGTCATAGATCAGTCAGTCTTTTTCTGAGTTTGGGGGTTATCTCCAGTCTTCTTCATCTTCACAGAGACCTACATTCAACTCCATGACTTTTTATGGATGTAGGAAGGCCTGACATATCATAAAATATTGTCCAAAGCAGAGTCAGGCTCAGTAGGATCAGAGTTACAAATCTCCAACAGTTAGAGGTAGAGGTGGTCATGGAAGAGGCCGTCATTCTGGAGGATGTGGTGGCCAAGGTAATGGTGGTCATCTATTTAGTCGGGGTGGCGGGCAGGTTGGAACTACTGGAACACATCCCGGCAGGGGCAATGGACAAACAGGTGATAGGGCCCATTGTTATGTTTTCCCCGGGAGGTCAGATGTAGAGATATATGATGTTGTTATCACATGTACTTTTCTGGTCTATGATCGCATGGCTTCTGTATTGTTTGATCCTGGATCCACATTTTCTTATGTATCTTCCTCGTTCGCTACTGGTCTTGATTTGCATTGTGAATTTCTTGACATGCCTATTTGTGTCTCTATGTGTGATAGTTGAGAAGGTGTATAGGTCTTGCCTTGTGGCTTTTGTGAGGAGCAATATTTATGTTGATCTGATTATTCTATAGATGGTTGATTTTGATGTAATTTTGGGTATGACTTGGCTTTCTCCAAATTTTGCTATCTTAAATTGTAATGCTAAGACTGTGACCTTGGCCAAGCCTGGGATTGATCCACTAGTGTGAGAGGGTGACTTTAGCTTTCTTGGCACATCTTAGGGATGATACTTCCAAAGTGCCTTCGATCGAGTTTGTTTCAATAGTATGTGAGTTTGCGGATGTCTTTCCTGCAGACCTGCCTGGTATGCCACCAGATAGAGACATTGTTTTTTGTATTGACCTGGAGCCGGGGTCACGCCCCATTTCCATTCCACCTTATAGAATGGCCCCAGTTGAGTTAAGGGAGTTAAAGGCCCAACTTCAGGAGTTGTTAGGTAAAGGTTTTATTAGACCGAGTGCATTGGGGCGGTCCAATTTTATTTGTGAAGAAGAAGGATGGTAGTTTTCGGATGTGCATAGACTACAGGCAGGTGAATAAGGTAACTATTAAGAACAAGTACCCCATTCCTTGCATTGATGACTTGTTCAACCAGTTACAGAGTGCTTGTGTCTTCTAAAAAAATGATTTGAGGTCCGGTTATCATCAATTGAAAATGCGGGCAACAGACGTGCCAAAGACTGCTTTTCGAACAAGGTATGGGCATTATGAATTCCTAGTAATGTCTTTTGGGCTTACGAATGCCCCTACTGTTTTTATGAGCCTGATGAACGGAATTTTTAAGTCATATTTGGACCTCTTCGTTATTGTATTTATTGATGATATACTGATATACTCATCGAGCAGGAAGGAACATGAGGAGCATTTGAGAATTGTATTGGGGTTGTTAAAGGAGAAAAGGCTTTATGCCAAATTCTCCAAGTGTGAGTTTTGGCTCGATTCAGTGTCCTTCTTAAGGCACGTGGTTTCTAAGGATGGAGTGATGGTGGATCCCACTAAGATTGAATGAGTGAATAGTTGGGTAAGGCCTACTAATGTTTCAGAGGTAAGGAGCTTTGTTGGTCTAGCTAGCTACTACCGCCGATTCGTCAAGGGATTTTCTTCCATTGCTTCCCACTAAACGTTCCCTTTAAATAGTCGGATGAGTGTGAAGAGAGTTTTCTGAAACTCAAGACCTTGTTGACTACTACAACGATTCTTGCTTTTACTATGGAAGGTAAGAATTTCATTGTTTATTGTGATGCATCTTATTCTGGTTTGGGTGCAGTGCTAATGCAAGAGAGGAATGTAATTGCCTATGCTTCAAGGCAATTGAAAGTGAATGAACATAACTATCTGACCCATGATTTGGAGTTGGCTGCGGTTGTGTTTGCATTGAAGCAGTGGAGACATTATCTATATGGGGTCAAGTGTGAAGTGTATACAGATCACCGCAATTTACAATATATGTTCACTCAGAAGGATTTGAATTTGAGGCAGATGAGGTGGATGGAGTTACTGAAAGACTATGATATTTCTATTTTATACCACCCGGGAAAAGCTAATGTTGTGGAAGATGACCTAAGTAGAAAAGAAGGGAGCATGGGTAGTTTAGCCCACTTACAGGTTTCTAGACACCCATTTGTTAGAGAGGTTCAAACTCTGGCTAATGACTTTATGTGTGTCCTATGTTGATGATTTGACCCATACTATTCTTGCAGAGGCTCATAGTTTGAGGTATTCTATACATCCTGGTGCAACCAAGATGTATCGTGATATGAGAGAACATTATTGGTGGACTAGAATGAAGCGTGACATTGTTGATTTTGTTTCCCAATGTATAAATTGTCAACAGGTAAAGTATGAACATTAGAGGTCTGGTGGGACACTTCAGAGAATGCCCATTCATGAATGGAAGTGGGAAAGAATTGCAATGGATTTTGTGGTTAGTCTTCCAAAGACATTGGGTAAGCTAGATTATATATGGGTAATTGTTGATAGGTTAACTAAGTCTGCTCACTTCATTCTGGTCAAGATGACTTACAATGCAGAGAAGTTAGCCAAACTCTATATCTGTGAGATTGTTCGATTGCATGGAGTTCCAATTCCATCATATCAGATAGAGGTACGCAATTTACTTCTAAATTTTGGAGGACCTTGCATTCTGAATTAGGTACTAGATTGGATCTTATTACCGCATTTCATCCTTAGACCGATGGTCAGTCTGAGTGAACAATTCAAGTGTTGGAGGATATGCTTCATGCGTGCGTGATAGATTTTGGTGTTCATTGGGAATAGTTTTGTTGTTAGTTGAGTTTACATACAACAACAGTTATCACTCGAGTATTGATATGGCCCCATTTGAGGCATCATATGGGAGGAGATGTAGGTCTCCCATTGGTTGGTTTGATGCAATCGAGGTGAGACCTTGGGGTACCGATCTTTTGAGGGAATCATTAGAGAAAGTGAAATTCATACAAGAGAAGCTTCTAGCAGCTTAGAGCAGGGAGAAAGAGTATGCAAATCGTAAGGTCAGGGACTTAGAGTTTATGGAGGGTGAGCAAGTCTTGCTGAAGGTTTCACCCATGAAAAGTGTGATGTGGTTTGGTAAGCAAGGTAAGCTTAGTCCGAGGTATATTTGGCCATTTTAAATGCTTAAGCCTGTGGGGAAGGTGGCCTATGAATTGGCCTTGCCTCCAGGGTTGTCCTGGTATATCATGTGTCCATGCTGAAAAACTACCATGGTGATGGAAACTATATTATTCGTTGGGATTCAGTCCTGCTTGATGAGAATATGTCTTATGAGGAAGAGCCTGTAGCTATTTTAGATAGGGAGGTTCGCAAGTTGAGGTCAAAAGAGATTGCATCTATCGAGGTTCAGTGGAAGAATCGGCCAGTTGAAGAGTCCACTTGGGAGAGTGAGGCTGATATGCATGAAATATATCCACACCTTTTTTGTCGATTCAAGTACCCTTTCTTACCCTCACCTTCTTTTGATCGTTCGAGGACGATTGATGGGTAAATTGGTATCTAATGTAACGACCCTTTTGGTCGTTTTGAGTACTAGAAATTTTTATTTCATAAAATACTTTTCGATAGATTCTAAATGGGTATTTTGGACTATTCGTAACTACAATATGGAATTAGTGGGGATAGTTTTAATAATTAATTTAGTTGGTGGTTAAAAAACATAACATTAAAATTAGTAAGTTTTAATATTTATTAGTTCATAATTAGTTACCCTAGATAATTAAAAAGACTAAGGAGAGAAACACTACCTGCGGCGTCAACCAGAAGCGACTGCCATCCAGGTAATGCTTCAACTCTTTGATTTCTTTAAGTAATATGTAATGGGTTTATATTAATTGGGTGGAAATCCTTGGAATGCATTAATTATCCATTTGTCTTATCTATTCAATTATTTTGTTCGTTTAATTTTAGTGAATGTTAGGCGATAATCTATGATTATTATTATATTATTGTAATTAGATGAGACATTGGAAAGAACAAGTATGCAGTATTAGTTGAATTTTTGGATAAATAATTTGAAACTTAATGGGTAATGAATGGTCAGGGGCAGTGAAACAATTGGAAAGATTGGAAGTACTGTATGTGATTGTAAGGTATGATATGAAGCTGTCAACCATTAATCTGTAGTCTGTACAACAAAGTCATGGTTCATTGTATGATGTGGATTCGGACCTTATTTTGCTGATAGTTATAATATTATAAATTAAGTTTAGTATATTACGGTAGGTAATTAAATATTGAGTGTAGCATATTATTTGAATATCATTAAGGTTATGTTTTTTTTTTTGGAACCCCAGGATAACCCGCAACCGCTATAACCTCTGCCACAGCCTCTGCCCTTCGGGTGAGCACTCTGTGGTGAGCACTTTGTGCGCACTGGGTAAACCCCCCACTGTGTAATAGCCTGCAAACCACACAGGGGATGTAAACCGCACTAGGCAAGCCCTATGCGACAGGCTCGACTCAGAAGGCATTGAGGGGGGATCGATCACGGGTCATCCGTGTGGATAACCACCCTCCAAACCAACTGAGCCATCCCGAAGGACCATTAAGGTTATGTTATTCAAAGAAATAAAGACTTAACCTTAGGCTTGAATATAAGAAATAGGAGACCTGACGTATTAATTGAACTCAAGATAGAATTGTGTTTAATGATTTTTGGGTCTAGGCTATACATAGAGTAATATGAGTGTCTATAGACTCGTTAACTTACAAATTACGCATACTTGATAGATTGGAAAGGTTCGGAGGCATTCAGGAAAGGAAAAGCATTGGAGACGTAGTTTGCTTGAATTCGCTTCTTCGGTGGAGGTAGGTTATGGTTTATTATATTTAATAGATAGACTCTTAATAGTGTTTGATATGCATTAAGTGATATTGTGAAGTTCAATATGTACTTGATTGTGTGGTTGTGTAGCTTGGTTGTGCGGTTTCTGATTAGTTTGAAATCCTGAGACCGTGAACTTATAATCTTGAACCCTCTCTATCGAAGTGATGTCTTGAATAAAGAAGGCTTGATGAACTATTGTTAATGAAGTGAAATGTGGTGATAACAAATGATAAATTAACGACATTATTGAATTGGGTGTCACGTTCCGGCATGGTATTATTGGATCGGGTGTCACGTTCCGACATGGTATTATTGGATAAGGTGTCACGTTCCGGCACGGTAACATTAAGGGAAAACATATATAAACAACGTAATGTACTCAATCTCAAAGAATTCAATTCCCAAAATTGGTTGGTTTGGAAGCATGAGTCCTCAAGTTTGTTCTTGATATTGTTGACTGATTACGTACTAACTTTAGTGTTGTTGTCACTGGTTCATGTTGTTTGTTTCTTTCCACCTGCTAAGTGTCATAGTTGATTTTATACTATTATTCATTACATATTATTTTCTATTTTGGGTTGGTCGATGATACCTACTCAGTACATGTTCCTTGTACTGACCCCTACTTGTGTTTTCTTTGTTTTCTTTTGTGGAGTGCAGCAAGTGTACCATCGACTTCGACTCGCCCTCAGCTCTAGCCGTTCTCCAGCTCATCAGATATCAGGGTGAGCTACTCCTTCTAGCTTGTGATGGATTCTCTCGGTCATGGCATGATGTCCTTAAATTTCGGACATAGACCATCTTATTTACTTATTTTGATGTCTTTAATACTCTTAGACTTGGTATTTTGAGGATAGATGTCCTTGATGTGATGACTTTCAGGTTTTGGGGATAACATGTAATAGACTTTAGATGTTTATTTGATTGGTTACTTTAATAAGATTTGAGCTTCCGCATTATTGTTGTTATTCATAGTTGAATTTTTTGTATATGTTGGAGTTTGGATTCCTTGGTTCGCCCACTTAGGAGGTTAAGTGTTGGTGCCCCTCACGACTCGTTTTGGGTCGTGACACATGCACTCAAATTTTTTATCTGCAAAATCATTAAATAGTTTTGCTCTTTCACATTTTAATTCTTGAAAATCATTAATTAAGATACTCATCATGATAATTAGTTTTCTTTTAAAAAAAAAGATGTAGTTTTTCTTTTAGGTCAATGATATTTATCTCAGAGTTTCCTCCTCCTCCTCCTCCAATATCCATGAGAGGAGCCTCATCTACCTTTTTATCATTAGTATCTTCTGATGTTGATCCCTATGAAACCGTCATGTCATATTCTTTCGTATCATTTTTATTTATCTTCTTATAGTTGTGATAACTAGCCTGAAAATTGTCAATGAACCATGTTTTGCTATATATTTCTTCGTATGCATTCATGAAAGTACCCCAAATTTATTTTGTAGTTGTGCAACTAGATATTGGGTGGTACTCATCTCGTCCAAGGCGACAAATAAGAATAAACTGAGCTTTGACATTCTTTTCAAGAATCATGAGGTCAACCCCCTCGTATTCACCCTTTTCTTTTTGTACATCATTTTTTTCAGCATTCCGTTTTGTTGGGTACATTGGTCCATCAATAACTATGTTCCAAAGTTCATAATCTTTAGTCTCAATAAAAACTTCCATCCTTGCTTTCTATCATGAGTAATATTGGCCATTGAGTAGCGGAGGCCTTTGATATCTTGTCCTTCAATGTATCCGAGGGGAGGTGCAGTAGTCATCCTAATCTTTTCTTAAATGGTTAAACTTTTAATAAGAAAACCCCTCTAATACCAATTGATAGTCCGCACAACCTAGTAATTTACTAACTTTAATTTTTCGCCTAAGTATGAAACAAGTTGCCTAACATGTTCCAACAAATTAGTAAGAACAATAAGTAAAAACATTGTATTTTACATGGAAAACACCCAGCTCAAAAAGAGGTAAAAAACCATGACCCGTAACACGACAGAATTTAACTCTAACTTCACTAAATCGCTGAGCCTCAACACAAAATAGATTACAAGCCTATATAACCTAAGGAATTATGAACTATAATTCCCGAACTTCAACACAAACCTCCCAAGGTATGTGTTCCCAAGTCTTCAAGTTATCTCAACTTGAAGAAAAACTCATAATTCAGTTTATAACACAGTGAACTAAAGATACATCAATACTATGACTCAATGAAAACTTCATAATACATAAAATCTGTAATAGGACCGGGCTCTTCAATGTGTTCCTTCAGTCTGCTAGTAGCACTTGCGAAGTCAATTTTTCAATTGCTCTTTTAGCTCTATAAGTGCACGAATATTATGGATGACTTCACCTCTATTTAAGCACAATTCTTCACTTCAAACTCTTCATTGACTTGAACTCTCTTGCCTTAGAGTTCTACTCCAAGTAAGACTCCTTCAATTCAAACTCCTTGCTTCTTTAAATTCCTTCTTCAAATCACATTCATTGATTCTTTTTGTATTGTAGTAGAACTACAACTCTTCAATTCAATAGTAACTTGAAGAGTTCTACTTCAAATAAGGCTCCTTCTTCAAGTAAAACTCCTTATCTCTTTAGACTCCTTCAAATCAAACTCATTGATTCTTTTTCTTCAATTCATCACTAGTTTGATTCCTTGCATTTTATAAAAAAATTAACATTATCCAATTCTTTATTTCTACACTCTTGTATTTGTTTATTTTGAAAGCTTTCTAGAATTCAACTGCTCGTGTCAGTGTACCTTTGGACCATGTTGACTGACGTGTTTTTATATTTCTTTGTCAAACATCAAAACTGCATAAATCTCAACACTGCTAGACATAAGTTCAATTGACGAGTAACAACAATTAAAAATCAACTCATTTGAAGAGTCAAATATGCAATTTTATGATTGCCTATTTAAATTACTTAGAAGTTTCCGCCTTCAAATTCCGCAAGTCTTTTCATTATTTCTCATGTCTCTCATATGATGTTCTCATATGATGTCAGATATTATCAAAACTTGAGTTTGAACGTTGCAAAATTTATTTCTGAGGATGATGTTTCTCATTCTCCAAAAGACTCGAATTCTAGACTTTTGTATAAGAATAGGAGGATCTTAATCATCCCACGGTAACTAGTTGATCATTTATTATTTACTTATTAATAAATCAAATGTACAACAGTCTCAACACGTGCAATTCATATGTTGCTTAGTATATGCCTATCTTATTTTCTTAAGCCGTCCTAGTACACATATAATTAATAAATAATTTTGTTCAATAATAATAATTGTTTAATTAAAACCATATCTTGATTAGGTGAATAACGTAATAATTATGTTTGATAATATCTTCAAAGTATAGAGTTCTAGTGACACTTGTTGTATTGTTTGAGGCTAACGTTGTTTCACAGACCAATTTCATATTATTATATTTTATTTTATTTTTTAATTGCTTCATATCGTGTTTTTTGGGTCATAAACTTTATGAATTGATTTTTATGAAGAAAAATAATATATGAAATTAGCCACACACAAAAACAAAAACAAAAAATGATTGAGGACGGTCATTATGATTATTAATTTAACGATGTGTGACATTATGTATCGATGGAAAACGATAAAATCTCTCAAATATTAAAATAATTCAATATAATATAACACAATATAAATTAAACGATAACAATACATAACAATCATCCAAACAAAGTGTTAATATGTTTATCATATTTCATGTTTTGAATATCCTATAGCTCCACCTGTAACTTTAGTTCATATCTTATACATAAGTTAGTTTTTTTTTTTGGTTTCTTAACTATATATATATATATACTAAAATTAAAAGATTCAAAATCTATATAATATATAGTACATAATGAAAGTTAAGAGGGGGTGATTTAAAAACTCCTTAGTCGACTTCCTATAAAGGATAGTTGACTCACCTGCAGATTAGTAATAATATAAAATGCAAGAATAAAAGGCAAAATGTAAATGACTCAGAGAATTTTATACTGGTTCGGAACATCAATGTGGTGCCTACTTCAAGTTCCCTTGAGTTTCAAGAGTTTCCTTAAGAGCTTTGAAAGGGGTGGTTTACAGTGATGTTGAATAACCTAAACACTCGCTATCTTGCAATTTGCTGACACAACCTCTACCTATATAACGTAAGACTATCTCTCCTTTCTCTTTTCTTTACGATTTATTATAGAGGTAAAAAACTGTTTTGTTAAAGTTGAAAGAAAGACAATTTTAGATGTTCAAGAGAAGTGCGCAGACTTCTTCTAGTATTAAGGTTAGTTTAAATAGAGAAGCTCTTTTGCTCTTTTAAGGAAAACCCAAGATTATTTCATTCAATCAAGGATATTTAGGGATTCCTTGATTGAGATCATGTCCTTATCTAAGTTCATGATATTCTCCCTTCCTTGATATGCCTTGCCTTCCTTTCCGAATTCCTTGATATGTGAGGCATTGTCACGTGATTTGCTGAAGATATGTCTCTCTTGAGTGGATGAGATCTTCTTTCCTATTCCTGATTATGACCGTTAGTCGTGTCTTTGAAAAAATTTCGTGCAACTAAGTTGTTTGGGCTTGTACCATCCCACTATAGCGGTAATAATCCTGCCACAGCGGCGCCATCACAACAGGATGGGAGCCGCCATGGCGGGATAGTCGGAAACAAAATTGAAAGATGTGAATTATTATTTTTCCCCTGCCTCCCTTAAGTGCCAAAATAGACGAGGGTCGCCCCAAAAATCCTCAAAAGGCTGCTCTAGGCTTGGGGAAGAGGGAGATGAGGAATTCTAACTCAAGAAAGGCTACAACCCACGGATTCCAGTCCTGCCTCCATGGTTTCACTGTCTGGAAGTCAGGAATCGTGATATAATTCTCATAGAGCTACTTGGCACCAAGTTGTCTAGGTTTTCTTGATTGATTAGTTGATAAAGCCTTCCCACCGCCTAATATATTGTAAGTCGACATGGGATTTCATCTTTAGGCTTTCAGGAATGAAGTTGGGAGGATAGTAAGTGTGGTCCTTATGGTTGAACTAGTGTGTACGGTGTGGGTGGACTTATCATGTGAATTTAGGGGTAGGTGATGGTTTGATTTCCCATCGGTGTTATATATGCATGTGAACTGCTTCGTTGTATTCATGAATGTATGTGAATAAGGAAAGATGAAATGAATTTAATGAAATGACTATTTGTGACCCATTGCATGCAATGAACCTATTACCTGATTGTACGATACAAGTATGTAAATCATTCATTGTGGTGTTGATTGTGTTTGTGATTGTGGCTGACCGGATCGGGTGTCACTTTTTGACACATAATTGGATCAGGTGTCACGTTTTGACACATTATTGGATCGGGTGTCACATTTTGACACATTATTGGATCGGGTGACACGTTCTGACACACTAACAACTTGGGGATGGGTTCCATGAGAGGACCATTATTGACTGATTATTTGTGAATGAATATGATTCCTTGTGCCATAAGTGAGAAATTGATAGAACTGTGAATGATCATACACATCCTGTTAATAATGGATATGAGATAACCGGAAGTCCGAATGTTACTAATTTTCGTATTGTGATGATGTTATTTGTGTTGCTATATTGTGGATGTTAAATGTGTTCGGTATCCCAGGTATGGGGAGGTGTGAGAGTAAGAGACAGAGTAGTGGGAATTGTGATGAATGAATAGGATCTACCTTGAGAATGGGGTTCGTTCCAGAGTGGTTAGTGAGCCTTGTTATGGTATACTATGTGGTCAAGGGTTGGATTGTTGTGATGGAGAATCGTAGGCGTGTAGTAAGTTGGTTGGCTAGGTTAGAAGCGATGTGTGTTTTAGAAACTCCTCTATGTGTGATAGAAAGGTTAGGCCTTTATCTAAATCAGAGTTGATAGGGATGCAAATAGAAGGCCAACACTATGTTGTTCCTTAGTTGTGGTTAAGACAAAGAAGGTGGCCAAAGTGTGGGTTCGAAGGTTGGTTGAGGTATTTTCCTTATAACATGTTTTCTTCTGGTTGATTTATTTATATTAGGTGGTCGATATCGGGTTGACTGATGATGCCTACCAGTACATGTTGCTTTTACTGATACTACGCTTGCTATGCTACTTGATATAGTCTGGTTGCAGGGTCAGTGATGTTTCATAGGAGAAGACGAAGACGATCTCCAACAACTTCTACTATCCTTCCCTATGATGGGAGATGTGTCATGATATTATTTTGCTTATTTGACGTATCTTTAGTAGCTCTTATACCTGTTTAGACTAGATCCTTGGGGTGTTAATTATTCTATAATTCAATCTTGGTTTTGTCTTAACTCAATATATGTAAACTTCATAAACTTTTTGTTTTATAATGAAATCGTTTAGGGAGTATGGGTTCTCTTATCTAGGTGTTAGAGTAGGTGCCCACACGACCCTGTTGATTGGATCATGATAAATTGGTATCAGAACCCAGGTTACCGGTCTCCCAGTACAAGAGTAAATGTGGAATAGACTTATGCAAATTAGTGTGTTACGTCCCCATCTAACCTTGAGGAAGCTATGAAGCATTCTAGGAAGGCATTTTATTTCTTCTCTCCTTTTGTGCGATGTGTTTCTTGTGGTGTAGGTTGAGTCCAATTGATATCTCTGAATCTCAATTGGTATATGAACAAAGTGAATTGGATACCATAGTTGTGGCTGAAGGGACAAAAGCAAGAGAAATTGGAACCGAGAAAGTTCCAATTGGTATTTGGCCTTAGAGGTTATGCAAATGCATGGATGATCATCTACTTGTCATCAATGAAGCTATTTAAGTTAATAATTTTGACTTTCTTGTGTGATGTAGCTTGAAATGTGATTATGTGCATAGTGTTGCCTGAATAACCGCTCGTGTGTGAAGTGTACTTGCCTGAATGATATGATGTGTACGTGTGTAACGACATGTTCCCGTCGTTATAGAAAAGCCAATGGGGAAAAAATTTAGGCTGGAAAACTTTTTCATAGTAACTTGGAATTTCCCAACCTAGTCCAGATTTGGACAAAATTGGAGTCAGTAAGGTCTGTGGAAATTTGGTAACAATTGGATTATCTAATTAGGATTTTCATCACATGAGTAGATAGCAAAGACATTAAGGAACCCGTACGACTTTACGAAATTGAATTTGAGTGAGTAGAACTCCCAAAACTGATCTTAGCGTGAACATGTATATTCTGAATGTCATGGGATGAAAGTGTGTTGTGAAATAGGAGTTTGAGACTCTAATTACGACGTTTTGTCTCCGCGCAAGCCGCTAGGGTGGGATTATTCCCGCAAGGGTGGGGTTATTCCCGCTAGGGCGAGGCCGTTGTGGTGGGATGGTGGCCGCCATAGCGGGCCAGTCGCGACTTAAGTCGGAAATAAACCCCAAAACATCCTTATTTAGCGATTTTCATTCTTGAGAGTGAGGAGATGAACCAGGGCGACTTCTTGAAAGTTTTGCACCATTTTTTAAGCTAAAGGTATGGTTTTTACTCCCTGAATCCATTTTTCGATCCGTAGAACTTAGTTTCATAGGTAATTATTGTTGGGAAGGGTTTTGGAACTATTTGGATGGTGGTAAAAGCCCTAATTTGGATATTGGGATCATGGGTTTGATCTAGGGTTGATAGAGTTGATTGTAATCTGGGTAATTAGACATTTTTTATTGATTCTCGTGTTATATCAATTGTTTGTAGACCAAGAACAAGTGGAAAGAATCCGGAAAGGGAAGAATTTAATTTCTTAGGGGGATTCAAGCTTTGTTCTAGGTAGGTGATGGTTGTGATTTCACATTTTGTGATATATGTTTGTTCTTACTTAATTATAATGCATGTATGTATGCGAATGTTGCATTATTGATTTCACTAATCGTGAATAAGGATAATGAAATAATTGCATGCCATGAAATATGACTTGATTGTATGATTATGAGAATGTACATTGTGATTGTGATTGTGGCTTGTTGAATGGATCGGGTGTTACGTTCCGACACACTAACTGGGATCGATTGCCACGTATCGGCATAAACATTGGAATGGGTGTCACGATCCGACCCACTAACTTGGAACTGGTACCACGTATCGGTACAATAACAGTTTGGTGTGGGCTCCATAAGAGGACCATTGACATGACATAACTATATATCTTGAGAAATTTTAAAGTGTACGTAGTTCGTATGTGATAATTGATATTGTATATGTTCGATGTATGCATGTTTATTATGTTGTAATGACTTTTGTATGTTGTACTTAGTGGAATAGCCGCGTGATCCTACCAGTACATTATGGTTGTGTACTGATACTGCACTTGCTCTTTATTTGTTGAGTACAGGGCATCTTCAAGCGGCTACTGACATACCTCGTTTAGAAGATCAGTGATCGTCATAGAATTCAAGGATGAGCCAGTTCTTCCAGGCTGCCATGAGTTCTCTTTTCGTTTATGTCCACATTTTCGGACTTACACTAGTACTTAGAATTTTCTTATGTCTAATTGGGTTGTACCCATTTTCTTAAACTTGTTGAACTTTAGATGTTTTGGTACATTAACTTTCAGGTTCTAGGTAATATTTCCGCAATCGTATGTTAGACTTTTGTTGGAGTTTATGGGAACTCCCTATTTTTCCTTTAGCATTTAAACATGCTTCCGTAACTTTAAATGCATTAGTTTTGATTAAGTTGTGTAGTTCTTGGTTAGCTAATTAGTATTAATGGTTCTCCCACTGGAGGGTTAGTGTGGGTGCCAATCACGATGGTCTGGGTCGTGATACTGTGTGTCTGATGTTGCCTGAATAACTATCTATGTGTGAGATGCACTTGATCAAATACTTGAAATCACAAATGGTATAATTGCTTGAGTCTCTATGAACTTGTGTATGTAAAATTGCCAGGTTTAGTGGGGTACAATGGTCTGATGATGACCCATAATGTGATTAATAGGCATATTATTTTAGGTGTGCATGTTTGTTATGCCAAGATAATGGGGAAAATATCTTGCATGTATAGTGTTGGGTTTGATATTGGGGTAGACTCCGCCGAACTCAACTAGGGGAGTTGGGTTCTGGCTAAATTATGACCACGTTGTCACAGACTTAGAGTTTTACTAATATTTTATGCGGCACTCGACAACTTACTCACGACTCTTTCACGCTCTTGTAAGCTCAAGTAAGCCTTTTGAAGCTAGATCGCTAAAAGAATGTAAAGAAAGACTTGGAAAGATAAGAGAGCTTTTGGAAGAAGGCATTTTATTGCTTGGAAGATTGCTTACAACTTGCTTGGTTGCTTGCTTCAAGCTTGGATGGATTAGAAATGAATGTCCCATCTATTTATACTACAACCTAGGGGCTAAAGTGCAATTAAAAATTACTTGACAAGTCCCTACAATATTTACACTTTGGTTTTTCTCTAGAATTCTCTACACTTTCTAGGGAATTCTAAGGCTTTCTTGGAAATTATCTAGGGAGTTCTAGAGTGTTCTACTAACCTCCCCACAACACTAGATTCGTCCCCCTTATTCTGGTGCCATATTTGAACTGTGAAGTGGCAGGACATAACATTGGGGTCAATAAAGAACTCTAGGAACGGGGTGAACTCCTATGAAATTGTTTCCTCATAACTAACCCTGTTAGGGCCGCCGGGGATGGATGACCCACCATGGCGGGGCCGATATAGAGGGAAGTTTCTCACCATGGCAGGACAGGGTGAGACAGAATCTCAGTCATGTCCCCCTGTTTTCCCCATGTTCCACCAATTGACATTAAATCGAATATTGACTAATTCTCCCATCCCAATTAGTGCTCAGCAGTAGAATAGTGAGTTATAAACATCTAACATTTATTTACATCTACGAAATTAGAAATCTAGCATCCATGTGCTTACAAAACATAGGAAAACAAGGAGTAACTAGTGTAATTGTCTATTGCATGCCCAAACGAGCAAACCCAAATCAAGCCAAAGATTTCTACTTAGAGGGAGGTGGAGTGTTTTCATCCAAATCGAGGTTCTCTTGGACCTTCTCATCAGTCAATGCCTCGCTCAAGAGAATATGACCTTAATGGCTTTCCACATCCTACCCATCAGACGGTCCCTCTTGATGTTCTTCTTTTTCAACCATCGCAACTGGTGGCGGAGAATCTCAACCTCAAGGGAGGTGGAGGGTGGAACTGGAGCTAAGGTCCTAGCATATGTACCTCTCAATCTTCTCCGAACGACAGCCAGGTCTTCCTTCATGCGATCACCTGATAGTGGGGGCTGAGACTATGTAGGAGGGGTGTCATCAACCTCATCATCTTCCTCCCCCTCATCGTCCGCCTCTATCACTGCTATGCTCTCAACCCCACTCACCTCTCTCTTCTTCTTTCCTTCAGAAGAGGGCCACCTGATTAGGAGAGGATGGAAAGGGGGGTCCATGGGTAATACCTCATCAGTGTACATGAGTGGCACCCCCACCCGCTTGCACATCACCGTCATCAACCCAAGTAGAAAGAATGACGTTTTGTTGCCTCGGTAAACATCTTCCACTCGGACACTATCTGTGCCCCAATGTTCAGCCTGATCCCCTGGAGTGCAGAAGCCACCTCCATAGCCTGAGTACAAGTCACGTCAGTGCGATTGTTCGACAGGCGGGTCCTCCTAGCCACCAAATTAAGCCACCTCTTGGCATCGATGGACCAGTAAGTGCTGGTGATGCCTCTGTAGTAGCCCAGTAGACCCTATCCTGACGTTCATCCTCAATCAGCGTATCCCATAACAAAACCGGATCCATCTCCCTCAGTTTAGTCTCGTACTCAGCTTTGGAGACCTCCGGCTCCTTGAGCAGTGCATTTATGAACTTAGTGCTCAGGGACATTCACTCCTCTGATGTGGATGACCGGGTGAGGGTCATCCAAGCGGACAATGGGGAGGAGGGCATAGAAATCCCTCACCCAGTCTGAGCACGCGGTAAGGGATGTCTCTGCAAGTGGTCCTCAACAGAACTCTATTAGCCGGGCATGGAAGGTGGGTTCGTTCTCCGCTAATCCTAGCAAGTGGAAACCCCTTTTGTACAAAAGATTGGTGTTCCAGTAGTCACGATGCCTCTCCCAACTTGCCGCACCGAGAAATTGGACAAAAAGGCAAGTTATCTTTGTTGAATTCAGCCATTGCTGATCAAACCTCCAATTTCATAATGTGCATATTAGGACTCAACATATATAAGTAACCCCGGGCAAAAGGAAAGGGAAAATTCTTCTAGCTATAGTGGCTGGGAGGTCACTGGTTTGCGGCTTACCACTATGGCGGCTAAGATCCCACTATGGCGAAGCTGCCACAACGGGAGCAAGGTTTCCATGGCGGCCTCCATCTAGGTCGAAACTTTAGGGGTGCGTTCATGGCACCCCTTTTCCCAAAAAAATTGATTTTCACTAAATTTTCGTTAGATTAGTGTTTCTCAAGTACCTTATTACCTAAATATGCAAAGATTCTAGCATTTCAACTCCTAAATGGTCCCTAAATCTAAATTGCCAACCAAGAACACTATTAAACTTCCCCCACCCACTCCGGAATGTTTTGGCCCAATTTTCCTGTAATCATTATGCTCGTAACGTTGTGGAGACGTTGTAAACGTAAGGGAATTTTCCATGCTATGTTTATTGCATCAAATCAAGCAACCCATTTAAAATTTCGAAAAACTACCGCAAGGACATTCTACTCGATCGATTCTTATCATCCAATCATTGTTAAGCAAGTAATGAAATAATTAGAGTAGGGAGTGAGATCATTACCTTAGTATTAACGTCCGAAACAAAGCGATTATGTCACGACCCAGGGTACCCCATAGATGTAATATGGCGTATAGAACCCCGAAGAACTCCATACAAGCCACTTAGGTCTTATAACATAAGAAATAGAACAATAAGAGTAAACCAACATTTCAAGTCCAACACATTTTATAAAGAAAAGCATAAGTCTAGACACTTTGTCTCATCATAGTCATCTATTACAATAGAATGAAATTGGGCCTAGCCCATACATCATGTCCAAAAGTGAAATACAAGAAAAGAACAAAAACAATAGAACTCCGTCCTCGAATCATGAGGACTCACCAAAGCTCGGAAATCTCAAAATTAACACTTAGTCACGAAACTGACGACCCTGACTGTCGAACCCTACATTTGGGGAAAATGTAGGCAAGAGTATGCGTCAGTACAAGAATGCACTAAGTATGATAGTCATGCATAAAATCATTTAAAACATGCTAAAAGGGACATTTCATTTCATAACATGCAATTTAACAAGTGAAAACATAACATAATAGAAGTTAGAAAATATCTTTCATAACATCATCTTTAAAACCTTTGAACTCATATGCGATACTTCTTGAAGTAACCTTAGTTCATTATTCATGTTATAGTGGGGATAAGCCTTAACCGACATTGAGACCATGTGAGCTATAAAATGATCCTCCGGTGTCTCCCACACCAAAAAGGGTTGTTCTACTTGCCTAAGGTAGAACCATGAACGTCTAGCTTAAGTGGATCCAATAGCTAATAATCCTATGAGGGGTACGTAGTTATAGGGATAAGAAGATTGTTACTAGAAACCCGACCTCTACTACGGTGGAACTTTCATCTCAAGAGATTGCTTCTAGAAACCCGACCTTTACTATGGGAGAGCTTCCATCTCACATCAATATCCACTCAGTGCTAAGCATAAATCCCACAGAGTAGTTAATTAAGTCTTGACTTATCTTATGTTCCATGGAAAGGTATCCTTGGATAATCAACCCAAGCTAAAGACAACATACTAGGATAGATCATTAGACCATGGGTAAGAAAATATTTCACCATCCATGATCACTTTTAATATTTGATTCAATTAGGTGAGAAGACCTTTCAACCTAAGAATCCCTACTATGTGAGAATGTCCTTTCACAATTATACTAGTGTGTGTTCATGAGAATATCCTTTCAACAACACAACAACAACATCATCATTGGTACTTTACTTTCAAGGCACCCTTAAAACAATTACATAGGTTCCATAAGAAAATCCATAAGTCCATAATTTACCTCTTGAGATGTAAAACCCACTTCCAAATATCAACACTTAGAAAACATGGGTTGGATATAGATTTCATCATAAATTCATGTAAAAACTACTAATGCATGCTCAATAGCATAAAAACTCTTCATTCACAATAAAAATCCCATATCACTTGATTCATAAACTTGAAAACATAGGGGGGGTTCATAGGTTCATAGGGGAAACACTATAAAATTATGTTAAATCATCAATTCATACATATTAACACATAATCCAAACTCTTATTATGAATCAACTCCACCTATGTTGTAGGCAAATTTAAAATTATGAGAGTTAGTAAGAGTAACTCATTTCCCTTCCATCCTCAGTTTAACCATCATTCGAGGACCGAATGATCCCAAGGGGAGATATTGTAACATCCCAAAAATTTCTAAGTTAAGACTCAAACCATTCTTCAATTGTAAATAAGATTGTACTAAGTGATCCTTAATTGTTCTTAGGTGTTAAGGTCAATTCTTTAGTGTCGGGATGATTTTTTATATGAATTAAGGTCTCTAGAATCCCGTAGCAAAAAGTTGAGTTGAAATCTTCCATTCTTATTGAGTTTCAACATGAGATGCTACTTGGGCCAACTTCAATCGACCATATCTTTTAGCACATAAAGAGTTAGGTTTCCCATGACCTAGAAAATCGAATATCTTTGAGTCTTTTTTCCAATGCCTCCAAGGTTGCTAAATTTCGAGCTCCGAGTACAAATTTATGACTATTTGAGTGAAGCCTCTCCACTTAAGGGATACCATTCATTTTAGGAAATGGTATTTTGGTCTTTTACTTTTTCCCACTAGGCTTAGCACATTTTTCTTGACCCAATTAAGGGTCTAATCAGATTCTAAATTACCTATTCACATTTCTAAGTACTTAGGGATTTATAGCGAGGTTTCAAGAGGAGAAAGAGGGCAAAGTTCAAGTGTTCTTCAAGACTTGTGGTTTTTGCCAAGAACATTATTCTTTCTAGGTATGTAAAGCTTCTCACAGTGTTGGACTTGTTAGTCCTTACACCATACATCTAATTCATCCATAAAATCGTCCATGAAATTGTTAAGAGATTCTTCAGTAGTTCTTGATTTTAATTTCATTCTTTAACAATGGATTTTTTGAGTTTCTGAGGTTGAAGATCTTGCGTATGAGTTGTGATTTTTGAAAGGGATTGGATGAAATTTCTATGAAATCGTAATGGGTTTGAGAATCAAAAAGAATTTAGGAAGAATTCCCCAATTCTAACCTAGTGTGAAGCTTGAATTTTACCAAAAAAATCGTCGAAGTTGCTAGGGAAGGGCTGGGGTGCCGCGCCACCAATACGCCAAGAGTGCAAGGGCAACGCACCAGCAGTACACCCAAAACCAGCCACAGTATTTTGGGGCTTGGAGCAGCGCGCCACTAGTACGCCAGGAGTGTTGGGGCGATGCGCCACTGATTAACGTATCAAGCACACCTCATCTAATTCAGGTGTTCAACAATTGTAAATCAGTATAAAACCCAACTAAATGAGTTGGGGTCGAATCCCACAGGGAGTTGTATGTGTTTCAAATTCAATTGAGAAGTATAAATACGGTCAAATCAGTCAAAGGAATAAAAATTATCGAATAAAGACATAATTCAAATTAAGGGGTGACACGGATGTCAAATAGGGGTTTTGGTTTTGATTATCAACTACAAACAAACAACAGTTACAACAATACAAATTAACAATAACGAGACGGATTCTTGGGATGTGATCGATTATAGGCTAATATAGACATATGGGTAATTGCAACTATTAGTAAATAGCTAGATATTAGTGAGTAGGCTAGGCTATAGAGGAGGTAAATTTTCTCTCGAACAATTTACCCTGAATCAAGTGATTTCTCTCGAACATCAACAAGCATGCAAAATAAGAGCAGCCCACACCTTAATCCATTCACTCTCTTGAGCTGAATGTGTGGGATTGGGTTTAGGATTCACTCTCTCGAGATGAACCCAGGTCAACCCAATACCCACAAACCATCAATCAATAATTTTAGTTCTAAAACCTCTCTCTCTCGAGCAAGCCAAGAACACAAACATAAAACTGCATTTGCAACTACAATTCCTAAGTTAAACCACAATTAATGATTGAACTCACTTTTAAATAGCATTTAAACTAACAATTCGCAATACCCATAAGCTAAATCCCATAATCACATAATCACACTCCACCCCAAGAATTGGGGTTTTAGCTAGACATTATAAAAAGGTAAAAAATGTTACCAAATTGATTATCCATCAACTGGGTAAAAGTGATTTCGTCCTTACAATTCTCCAATTTGATGAACCTCAAAGACCCACTTCCAATTTCTCAAAAGTGAATTTCTTCAATCCCTCAAAGCTAAGGAAAAACTAGAGAAAAATATCTCCAGATGCTCAAAACTTCTTAATAAAAATGTTCTGAAGATTATTTCCTGAAAAGATCCTAATCTAAATGTTCAAAAATGTATTTATAGTCGTCGAAAATAAGCTACGAAATCTCATTCGGCGAAGTAAGTCGGGCTCATCGAACTGCTCGGCGAGCCACCCTTTGGTCTCTTTCATCGCCTTTCAGCCTTGGCATTCAGCATCCTCAAGGTCTGTAACTTTGGGCGATCTATCTTGGCTTCGCGGAATAACTCTGCGATCCGCCGACTGCTCCTTTTCATTGCCAACTTGGTTCTTTCCTTCAGGTCTTGGCACACTGGAACTTTAGGCGGTCTGATGAGCCACTCGGCGATACACCGAGTGCTCTTGGAGATCCTCAGTCTCGCCCATCTTCATTTCTTCAGCCTGTTTTGTTTCTTTTTGCCTATTAGTGTCATTGTTTTGTTCCTCAATCCATATTCCTGGAAATCAAGGATTTAATATCAATTATTGGCACAAAATAAGCATTTGAAGATATTCAATCTATATAAACAAAGCCCTAAATGAGTCCAAATCTCGGACTCATCAACACCCCAACTTAAACTTTTGCTTGTCCTCACGTAAAACTCAAGTTCAACAATTCAATAAGGATGTCGCAAACAGTGCTACAAAAGACTCAATCATGAATGCACACAACAAGACTCAACTTACTCATGCAAGGATCAATTGTGCACTCAAAGATTCAAGTTGTGACTCACCATTATCAAAGATGCTCAAGTTCACAATACTTGCTTCAAATGCTAGTTCAAGCTCAACAAAGGTACTCAAATGCCCTCACAACAAAGATGATTCCATATCCACACACAATTCTTCAACAATTTATAGCTCCGGAATCACATACGACTCCCACACTCACAAAGATGAACACATGCATTACTTCATCCATATGTTTTCCCTTATTTTTCAATCAACATTCGTTTCAGCCTTCTCAAGATCAAAAAGGTCTTTTCAAGGCTTGTAACGGGGCTGAGTGTAAAGGTATGGTCATTTAGGCTCATTGGTTGCTACCCTCATGAAATATGGTCTAAACATCACTTTCTTCCTTTCCTTCAACATTTGAATCATGCTCAAAATTCACCCCATTATTTACTTCCAATGGAATACTGACACCTCATTTCTTTTGCAACTTTCACAACTTTATTTCACCACTTTTTCATTCTTTTTCTTTTGCTTTCTTGTTTTCTTTCTTCTTCTTTTTATGGAGGGGTTCCATCTTTTTCAAGACCATAGATCAAGGGGACTTCTTCAGACTTCTTGATTTACCTTCTCTTTTCACCACACCCTCAACTTAGGCTTTTGGCCTAAGTTGGCTATTCAAACAAACCACACTTCATGAGGATTATAGGTGAATGGCTAAAGAGGGGTATCAATTGCCCAAGTTTCTTCCAAGAAAAGGATAAGGCTCAAAGGGGGTTCAAGCAAGGTTCACACATCTCACAAGGTTGGCCACAAAAGAGGTATATTTTCAAATTGTTTAACTCTTCAAAATTGTTACCTAAGATCATTTCAAGTGTTTGCATCACTTAGTCAACCGAACCAACGGGGAAAATTCTAGGTGTCATCACACAGGGTTCACGGTAAGTTCATCACACAAGGCATTGGCACCAATATCAAACGAGACTCTACACTTTTGCTAGTGTGCAATGTTCATCACAAGAGACTCCACTCGATAACCGGCTAGTCACAACTTCATTTGGCCTCATCGTAGCCGTGCATTCATTTTTATTTGATTAAGATCACTATTCAAGTCATCGGTATTGATCATAACCGATACTCAAATTTGCACATGAACAGCCACAATCAAGCACAATAAGAGGTGGCAATTTTTTTTAGATGGGTCAAAACCATTTCTATTCAAAACAAAGAGTCATAAGCTCAAACATCCACAAGATACGATCAAAACATAGTTTAAAACGCAAAATCCAATATATACACTAGAGGTAGGTATAGAAATACCTCTGCCCACCACAAATAAAAAGCAATTGTCCTCAAATGCAACAAAAGTAATCAGAGAGGGAGGTAAAGAAAGATCATGTCTACAGAGTCGCTCCATATGTCGGGGCATCAATACCCGGGGTCACACTCTCATCCTGGGCATCAGTGTCTGGTGTAACAGCAACACTGGCTCCATTAGAGCCTGCAATGGATGTCTCTGTCAGCAATGTCTGAATGACTGACTGTACAATTATCTTTTCTAAATTCGGCAGGTCTCTATAAATGGTCTCCTCCTGAGCATCCAACTGCTCCTCATCCGTCTCCGCCTCTGACTCATCAGTTGCCATATCATTCATAGGCACATCTCCGGTGGTGGCCAGAGGCATCTCAGAACTGGTCGGGGCATCCTGATCCTCAGGTGCCTCCAAGAGAGAAGTGAAGTCTGTCGACTTCAAATAGTCCACATCCTTTCTCAAGTCTGAAACCTCGGCTTTCAAAGACGTCACCTCTGAAGTAACCCTCTCTCGACTCTCACAAGTCTCTACTCTCACTGTGAGAGCGTCAATACATGTTCGAAAGGGTGTCAACGCAGCTAAGATGGCTCGCTCAATAATCCAAGGCACCTCGGCCTATAGCCAAGTTACCCGAACATCGGCAGAATGTTCTAGGTGCCCCATCTTGAGGATTGTGGCCTGAGTAATCCTGGTGGGCTGGGAAGCAGCAGAAGAACTAAGAGCCTAGGAAGAAGTGAAAGCGGGTGTACCTGAAGGCCTGGAGGCCGGAGTAGGCAAAGATGCCTCTGTGGGTATAGACTCAACATCGACTTCCGTGGATGAATCCACTGGGGTCGTTCTCCTCATGTCCGCCTCATCTCATGTGTACTCGGAATCTATGTACCGGATATCGATGAAAGATATGGGAGTGACCTCTACGTCCATCTTCTCGTCACAAGGAACTCCAGCACGCTGGCATAGCTCTGTAATCAGTACTGGGAAAGAAAGACGTCTAGCGCTGTTTGAATCTCATGGCCATGTCCTGCTCAATAATTAGTCCCAAGTTGAGCCGCTTCTTGGCGATGATCAATCTGAGACAGGCGGCTTTTGGGTGGCGGTGGATGGACTCATTCTGCGAGGGAATGATGGAACTGCTTATGAACCCGAACCAATACCGAGTGGCAATGTTCTAGTCCTTCTTCTCGATGGGAGCTCCCGCCTCAATCCACCTAGGGGTGATGTCCGAAATTAGGGGAGAAAGCAAGCCCTTTAGGTCATCCAGGGAGTGAGATGTAGCTAAACCCTCGTACTCATGCTCAAACCCAGTAGCTCTGTCAAGTACAACATTGATATGATCACTGTTGCACCCCACTTCTTTCCCCCGAACCATGACAAACTTCACTGATCTGAAGGTACTAGCCTTCTTCTTCCCCTGGGGCACTAAGTCACTGTACGCAGTTTAGAACTCACAAACCCAGGTGGCAATATATGGGCCACGGAGCCTGGTAAAGATATCAAATTTATGGAATCGGACTGTGTCCCACACCATAGGGTACCTTTCCACCACTCCATCTGTAGACAGCCGCTTCTCCTCAAGAATTGTCCTCAGTCCCTCGACCTTTAGCTTGTTGAGTAGCCATGGAGGAGGACCCTGAACTGGTGGTGTTGGAACCACCATATGTGGTGGAGTTGGCATGGAGTCAATGATAGGAGGGGTAAACTCTGGGATACTAGATGAATCGTGATGAGACCATGCACGAATCTCTGCTCGCCGGGATTGTAGTGGTTGGTCGTCATTAGGATTGGAGAGTGAGACATGAGAATCAATAGATTCCCCCTCGCTGCCGGAGTTGTGCTCTGGTATCTCAAGTACAGGTGTTTTGCCCTTGCCCTTGCCCTTGCCTCTCTTAGGAGGGGCCTTCTTCCCCGTTTTTAGAAGGAGCAGTTGCCCGCTCATTAATAACGATACCTCATGCTCTTTTGCGGGGTGACATACCACTATCATCCAAATTGGTCCTAGCCATATCTACAAAACACACCAAAAAGATTTAGAAATAATCCAAGAAAAATGCAGAATACAGGTTGCAGAAAGACTCACCGAACCGATCGGTGAGTCGCCGAGTCACTTTGGCGAGCCAGATCAGGCTCACCGAAAAGACTGGCTTGAAAAATTCCCAGAAACATAATAGGTCAGCGATAAGCAGGGACATTCAGTGAATTACCAATAGCATTCGATGAGTTCAAACTAGCCATTCGAAAGTTACAGTGTATTTTGGTTAGGGGTGCAGAAAGGGTGATCAAGGGAGACGTTCGTCGAGTCGCCGAGTGAATTCGACGAGTCGCCGAGTGAATTCGGCGAGTCGCCGAGTGAACTCGGCAAGCTCAGGCTTCTCGCCAAAAGTTTTCAGACTCAAACTCAACCAAAACATGAAATTAAGGGCGATAAAGGGGGACATTGGCGAACCGCCAAGTGGTTCGGCGAGCTCGACCCAGCTCGCAGAATTGCCCAACGTGCCAAATTTAAACCCCTCTTCCCAAAATCAAATCCGCAGCCCCCGAAAACAAAATCAAACAACACACTTATTCAATTAAGCCCAGACCCATACGACCCATGCCATCGGGGTACTCAAACTTCCCCCGATTTAGCCAAAATTGGCCATTTGATGACTTTTGCCCTTAAGAATGACATCAAACGCTCCATCATTGGGCAAAGTACGTCATTTAGAACAATTAGGGTTACTCAGACTTCACACGACTAGACCCAACAACAATTTAACACAACTCACAAATTTATGATCAATTTTAAAGCACGAAACTCGAGAAATCAACAATATAAGCATTTTAGGCACGATTTCAAAACTAAAATAGGCAAACGAGAACAACATTACGATTTCAGAGTAGGCCCAACACACGTCAACAAGATTTAAACAATTGCATTTGAATTTTACCCCCTAATCAAGGGTTTGGGGTTCGTAAAACCAACCTTTATGCCGAAATATGAGTTTGAAAATCTAGGCGGCAAAGAAATCTGACTCTGAGCAAGAGATCAAAATGCATACAAAAGGCACTAGCATAAGAAGTTGGAACTACATCGTTCCCATAATTAAGATAAATTACAGAATTCTTGTGCTACAATTGTACCGATGGCATGTCCAATTTCCATATCAAATTGTGAAAAAAACTTTATACTTATAAGAATAGATGATTTAATCCTTTGTGTATAAGCTAAAACTCTATACAGTAAATCATCTACTATATAAGTAAACAGACAACATAAACAAACATATGATCTATTAATTTTTTTTATTAAAACTGAATACATAATTATTCTAAAATAAATATTATATCTAAGTATATGGTTAATAGTATATATCCCTCCAATCTCCCACTTAGACTTTTAACCATCACGATTGTTATAATGTACTATATCTAAATTAGGTTAATAGTATATATACCCTAGCAATCTCCCACTTGGATGTTTAATCTTCAAAAATGTTAGACTATTATGTCTATACACATGATTGATAGTATATACCCTAACAATCTCCCACTAAGACTCTTAACTGTACATTTACAACTTTCACAGGCATTTCTTTATTTCTTATCAAAAGGATCTTTCCAAGTTGTTTTCTTATGCAAATCCATCTAGTAGTGCTTCATCATAACTTATCGATTTTGTACTAGATTTTCAGAGGCCCTATCATGAAACCCTTGTACTTCTTTCTAGGGTTCTACCATGAAAGTCCTCTCAAGCATACAGAACAAATCAATCCTCGTAATGATTCTCCCAATACGACTAAGTACTACTACTATAATCACACTTTCATATTCTTGAGAATTAATATTGTCACGACCCAATCCAACGGGTCGTGCGGGCACCCACTCTAACACCTAAGTAGGACAATTACCCTCATACTATGAAAGTTTAAACATGTGGAAAATTAATGAAAGACAGATATAAATGGAAAACATAAATCTTTACAAATGAAACATCTTTAAATAAATACTAGTTAAGACTTGTAAAGTAATTAACACCCCTAAGAAGCTAGTCTAAACAGGTACAAGAGCTACTAAGAGTACAACTGGACAAGATAAATAAAATACACAGCTCCCACCATGCGGAAGGAAGAATAAAATTGCTGAAGAATTTCTTCATCTTCACCTAATGAAACATCATCAACCTATATCCAGACTATATCAAAGACATAGCAAGAGTAGTATCAGTACAAACACACGTATTGATAGGCTTCATCGGTCAACCCGACGCCCACCGCATAATATAAGAAACCAACTAGTAACGCCATGCAATAAACTCCTCGTTTCTCCACCTTTTCCCTCTCTTAAAATACCTCCAAGTTACACCAGTACTCTGATTACTAACCACCTTCTCGATCCACCTACTTACCAGGTTCTTGAACATAGCCTAACCATTCTAACACATTAATGAATCCCCAATTACACCTACCAGCATTTCAACTAACCACTCACTTTGTACCCTTACTTTCTCATCACATTACTCAACCATGTTCACATAGTACACTACCTCAAACCTCCTTACCACTAAACCCAAACTCTTTTCCCAAGGTGAAGACCATCTATGCATATTTCATCGCAAACACTACCACTACTTCCCGCCATTACAACACACGAACAACTCTTACTATCCATCTCTCGCCCCTTGAACACTTTACCATTCCCCTCTACCCAACAAGTTTGCTGAACACACAGAACAATCAAATATAAGGCAATACAACAATATACCCACTAAGTGCAACATATAAGTCAACACCATCATATAATCACATGCATATATTGAACATATACAATATCATCAACAGATACGATTATGCAAATCATTGGTCCTCTCATGGAACCCCAAACCCAAACAGTTAGCATACCAAAATGTGGTACCCGATCTAATGATTATGCCGGAATGTGGCAACCGATGCCATAATTATGCTGGAACGTGGAAACCAATCCAAGTTAGTTATGCCAGAACGTGGCAACCGATCCATTCAACACACCACAATCACAATCACAAGTATATCCTAAATCATACAATTAAGTCTTGGTTTCATGGTAACCATCATTCATCTATCTCATTTACAACAAGTGTGATCAATAATGCAACATTCATATACATACATGTATCATAATGAAGCAAGAACAAACATACATCACACAATCATAGAATCACAAACATCACCAACAATAGATTTACTCATCACGCACATCATGCAACCCTAATTCGACCATACTCAGCCATAATTCATCGTCTAAGGCTTCTTTCTAGGGTTTGAATCATAGATCATTCGATGAACGAAGGCTTGCGCATAAATCCTACCATCAATTTACATATATTACGCAAAGAGCACATATTTAAACTACTCAATTCATAAAACCTAGCCTACCTGGGCGTGAAGCAGTTGCACGGAGTTATTGACTTCGATTCCTATTTTCCGGGATTCGTAACGGTTATTTTGGCCAAGAATCCGCAAGATATCACCATCATCACGCTAGAAATATCTCTCTCCCTTCTTCCCAAGCTTGAAGCAGCTTTCTGGAGTTTTCTAAGGTGTTTTACGATTAAATTAGGTATTTTAGGAAGAAGGAGAAAATAGCTTTTCATGTTATTTAAGTTTTGTCTCACCTATCCCGCTCTGGCGCCAACTTACCCCGTTCTGGCGCTGCAGTCCTAGCGTCATCTGGCCCGCTATGGCGGGACAATGGCCTAGATTTTCCCAAAATTTTGTTTCTCCTAAATAATGACGATTTGGGTCGTTACAATAGATACCAATTTACCCCTCGTTCGTCCCAAAATGACTAGTGCACGGGACATCACACTCCCCATTTTGATTTACTTTAAATTAAATACTTGGTTTACTATGGAATTAGAACGAATGGTGACTTTTCAGTTTATTGACGTAATAAAAGTACTATGCTCGTAGACTAAGTGAAGAATGCGGCAACACAAGAAGAAACGAAAGTGTTTTATACTACACAGTCTGGCCCGCCAGGGCGGGAGCCTTCCTACTGAGGCGGGCCCGTTGTGCCAAGGATCTCCCGCTGAGGTAGGAGATCGGGAAACAAGATAGGGGGAAGGAGGAATGGTTTCCTCATTTCTCCCCTTTTTCCTCACAAAAACTCTCCCAAACTCTCTCAATTCCCTAGTTCTGAATGTCAAAATCTAGTTAATTTCTCGTCTCTTACACTCTTTACTTCATTACTAGACTAATGATAATTGCATGACGATTAACTGATCGAGAATAGACGGATTATGGGGTAGTTTTTTTAAAATAAACTAGGTTGCATGATTTGCTAGAAAAACGTAGCATGGGTACTTCCCTTACGTCCCCAACGTATTCACAATGTCCTGGGCGTAAGGATTTCGTAAAACTACGATTAAATTGATACAAAAATGGGTGGAGGAAGTTTAAGGGTCCTTTGGTATAAAATTCCAATTTAGGCCTCATGTAGGAGTTATTTTGCCGAAATAGTTGCTTATTTACGTTCTAGGGTAGTTCATATACTCTGATCTGCTGAAATTCTGTCAAAATTGAGGGTTTTGGGATGAAAAGGCGACATTATCGCGCCTGGTGTTCATCCCAGATGAAGGCCGTTATGGCGGCCTTCATCCCGCTATGGCAGCCTTCACAATCCCGTCAAAGCGGAATTATGGCCATTGTGGCGGGATACACCAGGCAGTGGCCTGCCTCTTAACACACAATTTCTCTTTTCTTATTTTAGCCTTTGCACTTTCTGTTTCTATCTTTTTCTAACTTATATTTTCATCACTTGCAGACATATCTAAATGGCAGGTCAAAATGACGAACACTTACCCTTCATCCGTTTCCCTGATGTCGCTAGTCGGGAAAGGCATCACGATGACCGCAACACGGGATTTTTTTGCGAGAGGGGTTTTGTGTAACTCAAGCTTAAGGATAAGGCGCATGCATTTTATGCTCGCCTGATGGAGGTCGGGTGGGCTCCACTGACTGAGGCTCCCCCAGATGCACGTTCTACTTGGGTGAGGGAGTTCTACGCCACCCTACCTACTGTGCGATAGGACGACTCTCACCCCATCATCCATATCAGGGGAGTTGATGTTCCTCTGAACGCCACTGCCATCAATGAGGTCTAGAGGTACCGGAGGTCTCGAACGCCGAATACGAGGCCAAACTAAGGGAGATGGATCTGGAGTGGCTTAGAGACACTCTGTTTGAGCCTGAGCACCGGGATCAGTTTTACTGGGCTACTGCTGAGGGTATTACTAGCACGAATTGGTCATCTAATGCTAAGAGGTGGCTACACTTGATCACTAGGAGGATCCGCCCGTCGAGAAACCACACCGACGTGACCTTCTCTCGGGCCTTGGTAGTGGCGTACGCCATACAGGGTATAGAGCTGAACGTAGGGGCGCAGATAATCTCTGAGTGGAAGATGTTCTACCGGGGTAACAAGAAGGCGTTATTTCTCTCTAGTCTTATCACTGTTTTATGCAAGCGGGCGGGAGTGCCACTATTCGATGCCGACAAGGTACTTCCTATGGATCCCCCGCTTCACCCTCTTTCGGTTAGAGAAGGTTCTACTTCTAGGAGCAAGAGGAAGAGGACTGGTAGGGCTAGACGCAGTAAGGTGGCAGCTGATTCAGACGATGAGGCACGGGTCGAGAAGGATTTGTCTACTATTTGGGAGATATTGGGGAGTGCCTATGCTGACTTCACTCCGGTTCCACCCAGCACTACCCTAGAGGTCTAGATGCTCCGTCGCCAGTTGTGCCAGTAGAGGTGGAAGGGTCTGGAGAGGGATCGCCTGATGGCCCGGATGTGGAAGGCTATTAAGGCCATCTTTTTTTGTGTTGCCCCTGACAGGGAAATTCCCCGACTCGATCCAAAGGACTACACGGAGTTCCCTATGCTGAATGAGGCCTGGGCTGGCGTGATACCCCCAGAGGAACTTGACTCTGGCGTGGACACCACCCAATCCGAGGGTTCTTGATTAGCTTTCCTTTCGCCCCTCTTGGGCTTTTAAAGTTTTAAGACAACTTTGTTTTTACCTTTCGCTTTCCTATGTTTTGTAGCACATGGATGCTTGTCCCTTAGCTGTTTTATGCAACTCGCACTTTATTGCTAGGTTTATAATCTATACTTGATTGTTGAACACTGAAAGGACTGGCAGGGATTTGTACGGATTCCATTTGGGGTTGAAAAATGAATTTAGGGAAAATAGGGGAGGTTGGGTTGAGGTTCTGCTTCGCCCTATCCCGCTCTGGCGGGAAAATCTCACTCTGGCGGTCTCGCTATGGCGGGAATAATTCCGTCCCAGCGGCTCCGACGGGACCAGAACCCAGGTCAATAATTTCTAGGTTCTTTTCATTTTTCAAAAATTTCCCCTAGGTTCCCAGCTTAACCAAACAATCTACGATAAATCTCAAAGCTAGGAAAAACATTAGATGATCCGAGTCAATCTTAACGACACGTATCCAACTCGTTCTTATTAATTCAACGTTACACCCACACATCCACAAGATACACCCAGACATTTAAACCAATTGGCCAACACATTGCACATAATAAGATTCAGACACACATTTATAGTACATGTAATCGCATCATCACATTCAACAAGTTCAACTTTACATTCATAGTTAATTCAATCAACAAGAAGCATGCATTCACAGATTCCAAGATATGACGCATAGACAAATTCAATTTATTAGTTAGTTCGTCCCATAGATGACCATTACTGGTCATCCATGCCTTTTTCAGCCCCTAAGTCTAGATACAAATTGGAACCTTCCCAGTTCCAATTAACTTATTGGTGTCCCTTCAGTCTTATCAACAACGTCTAGTTCACTTCATTGAGATACCAATTGGAATCGAGAGATACCAATTAGACTCAACTCATACCACAAGCGACGCTCGTATGAAAGAAAAGAATAAGTGGAACAACTTCCTAGAATTCTTCCTAGCTTCCTAAGGGTGATGTGGACGTCAACACACCAATCCGCAGGAGTCTAGTTCATATTTTGCTCTTGTACTGGGAGACCGGTAACCTAAGCTCTAATACAAATTTGTCATGACCCAACCCACAGGGCCGTTCGGGTACCCACTCTAACACTTAAGTAGGAGAACCCTCATACCCAGAAAGTTAAACAAGCGGAAAATTAATGAAAGACAGATATAAATGGAAAACATATATCTTTATAAATGAAACCTCTTTAAATAAATACTAGTTAAGAGTTGTAAAGTAATTAACATTCCCAAATATCTAGTCTAAATAGGTACAAGAGCTACTAAGAGTACAACTGAATAAGATAAATAAAAGACACAGCTCCCACCATGCGGAAGGAAGAATAGAAGTTGCTGGAGAATTTCTTCATCTTCACTTAATGAAACATCACCAACCTACATCCAGACTATGTCAAAAGACATAACAAGAGTAGTATCAGTAAAAACACACGTACTGATAGGCTTCATCGGTCAACCCAACGCCCACCGCATAATATAAGAAACCAACTAGTAACGTCATGCAATAAACTCCTATTTTCTCCACCTTTTCCCTCTCTTAAAATACCTCCAAGTTACACCAGTACTCTGATTACTAACCACCTTCTCGATCCACCTACTTCTCAGGTTCTTTATCATAGCCTAATCGTTCTAACACATTAACGAATCCCCAATTACACCTACCAGCATTCCAACTAACCACTCACTTCGTACCTTTACTTCCTCGTCACTTTACTCAACCATGGTCACATAGTACACTACCTCAAACTTCCTCACTACTAAACCCAAACTCTTTTCCCAAGGTGAAGATCACCTATGCATATTTCATCGCATACACTACCTCTACTTCCCGCCATTACGACACACGAACAACTCTTACAATCCATCTCTCACCCCTTGAACACTTTACCCTTCCACTATACCCAACAAGTTCGCTGAACACACAAAATAATCCAATATAAGTCAATACAACAATATACCCACTAAGTGCAACATATATAAGTCAACACCACCATATAATCACATGCATATATTGAACATATACAATATCATCAACAAATATGATTATGCAAATCATTTGTCATCTCATGGAACCCCAAACCCAAACAGTTAGCTTACCGTAGCGCGGTATCCGATCTAATGATTATTTCGGGATGTGGCAACCGATCCCATAATTATCTCGGATCGTGGCAACTGATCCAAGTTAGTTATTTCAAAACGTGGCAATCGATCCATTCAACACACCACAATCACAATAACAAGTATATCCTCAAGATCATACAATTAAGTCTAGGTTTCATGGTAACCATCATTCATCTATCTCATTTACAACAAGTGTGATCAATAATGCAACATTCATATACATACATGTATCATAATGAAGCAAGAACAAACATACATCACACAATCATAAAATCACAACCATCACCTACAATGGATTTACTCATCACGCACATCATGCAAACCTAATTCGACCATACTCAACCATAATTCATCATCTAAGGCTTCTTTCTAAGGTTTGAATCATAGATCATTCGATGCACGAAGGATTACGCATAAATCCTACCATCGATTTACATATATTACGCATAAATCCTACCATCGATTTACATACATTACGCAGAGAGCACTGATTTAAACTACTCAATTCATAAAACCTAGCTTGCCTGGGCGCGAAGCAGTTACATGGAGTTATTGACTTCGATTCCTATTTTCTGGGATTCGTAATGGTTATTTTGGCCAAGAATCCGCAAGATATCACCATCCTCACGCTAGAAATCTCTCTCTCCCTTCTTCCCAAGCTTGCAGCAGCTTTCTGGAGTTTTCTAAGGTGTTTTACGACTAAATTAAGTATTTTAGGAAGAAAGGGAAAATAGGTTTTTGCGTTATTTAAGTTTTGTCTCGCCTATCCCGCTCTGGCGCCAACTTACCCCGCCCTAGCGGCATCTGGCCCGCTATGGTGGGACAATGGCCCACATTTTCCCGAATTTTTGTTTCTCCTAAATAACGACGGTTCGGGTCGTTACAAATATTTTCTTCTAAACCTTTTGATTTTGAAATATTAACAACTTCTCCATGTAGTGTTCTTAAATTTATTCAACATCACTCCTACTACTTGAGATAGTAGTTTTCTTATGTCTAGTAATGTTTCTCCCATCACTTAAATACAATGGAACGTTAATTCTGACATACACATTAGATGTTCTTGAGCATCTGAATTTATAATTGACTCATTTGTTATTTCTTTGTTCAATTCCTTCAAAACTAGTATAATTCTATGAACATGGTTTACTAAATGATTATTTTCTTGAAATCAGACAGTTGTGTTAACAATTGCCTTATTTTCTTTAGGTCAGTATAATAAACCTTCTTTCATACTTTAAGATATCCAATTAACACATTCCATTCTTAATTTCAATTTTCTTATTTTCCCACTCAGCACATGTGCTAGACAATCTTATATCTGAACATGTCACAGATTAGACTTACGTCAAATTCAACTAGTTCTATAGTTGTTCAAGGTACTGATTCAAAAGGAATTAAATTCAGAATGTGATATATAGTTCTTTGAACATATCTCAAAAGAAACAAAACAACTATGAATAAGTCAATCAATAATCTTATCATCTTCATAAGAGTCTAGTTCTTTTCTCTTTTATATCAATTTATAATATAGTGTTTGGTGTAGACAATTGAAATGCAATTATTCTATCAGATAAGTGATTCATCAACTCTATAGAGAGATATACGTCACTACAATTAGATTGCACTAACTTTATATATTTTTCATGATGCTATTTATATTTGTCTTAAATATTTCGAGTTTATCAAGACATTTAGACTTATAAAACATCAAAAAAAAAATCATAGCATGAGTAACCTTCTTGATCATCGCAGAATACTCAAAGTCACCTCTTCCCTGAATGCTCATTTACCACACAAATCAGAATAGATTAATTCTAATGTATCACTACCTCTTTTTCCTTTTTAAGAGGAAAGACATCTTAGTCATTTTTCCTTCTAAATAGTACTCACATGTTGTTAGTGATTTCACTTTCAGTGTACCGTTACATCCATCCATTAACCAACCTCAAAGTTCTATTCAAAATAAATGACTTAGACGGTAGTGTACAATAAGTTTCATTCAATTCAAAAGATATTTACTCTTATGAGATAAGTTAATATAATTCAATTCAAGAGAGATAATACTAATAAAAAATTCACGCATCAATATACCACAAGAGATACAATATTCATCAAACTCGATAATAGGAGAGTTACAAAAAAATATATTAAGTATCCATCTCTTATCTAGTTAGAAATTGACAATAATTTCTTGTAACACAAGGTACATGTACAATGCATTCTTTGAATAAATATCTTATATCTTTTGGAAGAAAATCTTGAGTAGTACTAAGTGGGTCCATAAAGTCTTTTGAAATTCAAGATATAATACATTAAATAGATCATAATATGTCGAATAATTCTAAATCATAAAATTCAGGGCTCATTTATACATATATATCCATGCATCTCAAATAGCCAATCAATGAGATTGGAGACTCATGCAATACACATGTATAATGACCGATCATTCACTCCATAAACTTAAACAGACCTAACTTAGATGGAGAGTCAACTGTTTGTTTATGTCAAGTGAAAATCACTCTAGTTACATTGATCCAATCATATATTACTCAATTTAGGAGATTAATACAAATTATCAAAACTAGACGATTAAATACATAGTGACTAGTATTAATTTCATCCTATAAGGAGGAAGGTCTAAGTCAGCACATGAAATTACTACTTCACTATTATTTAATCAAATATTACCAAAAACTCATATAACGATCCAAAAAAAATTCTTACTGGTCATTTTTATGAATCTACCAAATTTCAGATCAATCAGAGTTCATTTTTTTCGAATTTCAAAACTATGATCAATATGGTTGAAAACGTTTTTTGGCCGAAATAGAATTTAAGATTTTTCCGCTCAGTAATTCTTATCAGATATCATCATTTGTGAAATAGATACACAAATTAAGAATAAAGAACAAAATTCTAAAACTATTTACTTTATCTAAGTACTATTTTCCAAAAAAAATCACCATGTTTATGTATACATTGAATATTAAAATTTAAAACACACCTCATAGATATCCATGCATCTTGAACGATAAATTTGATGAAAAAATAGCTACTCATACAACATACATATATGGTGTCAAATATTCACTCTAATAAATTTAAAACAAAAGATAACTCAGATGGAGAATATATGTTAAATTAAGTCAAGTGAATATCATTATTCCTAGATCCATTGTCCAATCATATACTACTCAGATAGGGAGAGTTAATACAGATTATCAAAACTAGAGATTAAATCTAGTGACTTGTATTAATTTCATCTGATATGGAGGAAGGTCAAAAGCCAACACAAAAACTTAATACTTTACTAAAATTTAGTCATGGGGACCATAGAGAACAAACTCTATCACCACTATATCATAGTCAAATAATTTTTCGTTAAAATTAATTTTCAAGATACAACATTATCTAAAAACATCATCTAAACGACCTCAATCACAGTTTACAAATAATATTTATCTCCAAAACTATAATAAAATTTAGATTCAAACGATTTAAAGAAAAATGATCAAATTTAAATCCTTATCATATATCAATTCATGTCAAATAATCACGTGTAATCTTGTACCACATTTAACATAAATAAAATATAAAGTATTATATTAATACTAAATCACATTTTAATTTCAAAGAACAACTTTAAGATCATTTTAACGACCTCAAAAAATATGACCACATAGCAATGAGTACTTCTTACTAGGCCGTTACGAATGAACTTCCAAATTTCAGGTCGATTGGAGTCTATAAAAAATATTATTTCCAAAGCTATGACCAAATTCAAATTCAAGAGAATTTAAGCATCTTTAGAAATTAAAACAAATATGACCTACATTCTTATCACATATCAATTCATATTAAATCACCATGTGTAATATGTTTCAATTTTAACATAAATATAACTAACATAAAGAATGATCTTATCATATTCAACAAATTTTTAATCTGACAAACTACCTAAAATTCATCTAAACAAATTTAAATGTAACCATCAAATTTCAAGTCAACAGAGATAAAAAATTCATGACCACCTAAACTATGACCAAATTTGAAAAATAATCATTTTAGGCATAGTTTAAAATTAAACTAACTTGATTCAGATTTTCATTCTCTTTTAATAACTATCTCATGAGCACAAGTCATATTGTATGACTTTTCTTTGACTAAGATACACAACTTACCTTCTTACAATAAATTGTTCTCTCAATTAATACACTTGAGAATCCAAGGTATTATGTTTTCTCCTCTTTAGACCGATGGAAACCTTTAAATGTCTCTTCTCATGAATTAATTAAGTATTACTTGTATATAAAGGTAAATCTCCATCAAGTAAACAAATATTTACCACTAGTATTCACTTACAACAATTTATACATGTTGCATTGAGGATATTCTAATGACTCAAATAAATAGATCACTTTTGTAAATCCTATTTGTTAATTGTAATTCTCAATTCATATATTGTAATAACTCATATATAAAATATAAGAACTTCTAATAATTTCAAATAAACAAACCACTTAATGGCAACCATTTATTAATTATATATATATATATATATATATATATATAGCTGTTATACCCCATTTTAACCGGGTCAAAATAGTATACAACATTTTGGAGATTTCTAAAGTTATTTGACTAAGTCAAGAAGTCGCCACCTAATTATTTATTGTGAATTAGGGCACCTAAGATTAATTAAAGTCATTTTCTAAAGTTAAACTTCATTTTAAGGTCTACTAAACTTAAGATTCTAGGTAAGGGTTCAACTAATCTAAAGAGAAGGGGTTAGGCATCCTTTAAGATCCATTAACAATGGTTAACCGGCCGAACTTAACTAATTAATTAGGCTAAGTGTAAGAAAGTAAAAATTAAAAAAGACTCAAAGAAATTAGCTAGAAAACATTTGTTTAATCACATTTTGCAAACTTAAACGAACTCTATGGATTTGAAATAAATGACAGAAGTAAAAAAGAAGGAAATGACCATTAGCATAAAACAAACTTTACTAGCCTCCAAAGTCTATGACTTAAAAATGGAATACAAAATCTGATTTGTACTTACAGATAAATATATTTTAAAAAATCAATTTGAAAACAAAAGTTGATTTCCTTTTAAAATCTTTTGAAAGTGAAAGTTATGGTTACATAGAATAATATATTGATAACTAAATTATGAATAGTAGGTGATTATGTCTAACATGCTCATTTCTTCTACGTTAGTCAATCATGAAAAACAAAATTAAAACATATCCAAATCACACAAGTTAAACATGTGAAGAAAAAAAAACACATAAAAATAATAATGCTAAAATATAAGCTATAGAAGGCAGTCCCAAGTAAATTTGCTTGGTTTGCTATTTGGACAGTTTGAAATATCATAGACTCCATGTGCGGGTATGATGATATCGAGTCATGAGACTCGAATTTGCTAGAGTCCTGAATGAAGACTCTATTTTTGCTCCGGAAACTGTTGCGGGGCAGTGAACCTAGGTCGTCGGCTTTGAATCTACTCTCTCGTTATGAACAGATTCGGACTTCAAACTAAATGAGTTTTAAAGAAAAGTAAACAGAAAATGCAAGAGTTCCAAGGATGATGATAGCTAAATATGATGTATAAGTTTGACCTTGTATGATGATGTTCTTGTGAGTATGTTTGTCCCCTTTCATTGAAGATATGAGGTAGTATTTGTAGGAGATGAAACTAGGATTTTGAGTTGAGAAAGATGTATCTTTGAAATTTGAACGTTGTCCCTTGGATGGACATAGCCTTCACGTGATATTTTCAGATTTATGCTCGAAATAGTGAGCCTTTTTCTGACGTCGTATCTGCTATCTATTGGACTTATACACATCTTGTGATATGTAGAAAACTTGCACGAAAATGGTGAAGAAATTCTGCCATGGCTATAAAAGAAATATGTATTTACGCTAAAAATAGGAAAGAGGAACGTAGTTATCGTTGTTGCTTAGAGTTGCTACCAAAGTAGGGTTTGCAAGTTGGAAGAAAAATAATCTGAAGGGCTTTTGGGTTTGGGCCTTATTTGGCCTACTTTGGACAGATCCTTTGGGCCAAGAATTGGGTATAAATCTGATGGCCTCTTCCCTCTTTTAATTAATTCTTTTGGACTTCTAGTTTAGTAACTACCATAATATACATTATATAAAAGATTTAGAAAGTAAGAAACTTGAAATAAAGTAACGATTATCGATTTTAAAGAAGACGTCAATAAAGTAATAATAGTAATGTCGATAATAAAATATATAATTTTAAAAATAGTGGAAATGATAATAAAAAGATGATAATCATAAAAATAATAAAAGCTAAAGTAATATAGATAATTACGACAACGATAGTGATAAATGAAAAATAATAGTAAATTATAAAATATTCAACTTATTAGTAATTTAGAAGCTCAACAAAATAAATTAGAAGAAAGGAGGGACAAAATTTGGTGTCAACAATGGGTTGACTAATTCTTTTCATGAACTTTCAACTGTTTGGAGGCATAAGCTATAACTTTACCCCAAATCAACTCTAGATGCATCACAATAGACAACAAAGCCTTGAGTTCCTTCTTGTAAGGTTAAAACTGGGGCAGTAGTCAACCTCTTCTTCAATTCCTGAAAGCTTTTCTCACAAGCTTCAGACCATTGAAATTTCACTGTCTTCTGAGTCAACTTGGTCAAAGGAGATGAAATGGATGAGAACTCTTCTAGAAACCTTCAATAATAGCCAGTCAACCCCAAGAAACTCCTAATATCAGTTGGAGATGTGGTCTAGGCCAATTATGCACTGCCTCAATTTTTTGAGTATCAACTTTAATTCCCTCTCCAGACAAAATATGGCCTAAGAATGCCACAGACTCAAGCCAAAATTCACATTTAGAGAATTTAGCATATAACTCCTTATCTTTCAAAGTCTGAAGAACTATTCTGAGATGACTAGCATGATCTTTTTCATTCCTTTAATAGATTAGTATGTCATCAATGAAGACGATAACAAACATATCTAAATAAGGTTTGAAGATTCTATTCATAAGATCCATGAATGTTGTTGGTGCATTAGTCAAACCAAAGGACATGACCAAAAAACTCATAATGACCATATCGGGTTCTGAAAGCTGTCTTTGGAACATCACATTTCGTTACTCTTAACTGCTGATAGCCTGATCTGAAGTCAATTTTTGAAAAACAGGAAGCACCCTAAAGCTGATTGAAAAGATCATCAATTCTCGAAAGAGGATACTTATTCTTGATGGTAACCTTGTTCAACTGACGGTAATCTATACACATCCTAAGAGAACCATACTTCTTTCTCACAAATAAGACCGGAGAGCCCCAAGGTGAGACACTTGATCGAATAAAGCCCTTATCTAAAAGATCCTTTAGCTGCACTTTCAACTCTGCTGGTGCCATTCTGTATGGTGGAATAAATATAGGATGAGTATCTGGAAGAAGATCTATACTGAAGTCTATCTCTCTCTCAGGAGGGACTCCGGGAAGATCATCAGGAAAGACTTCTGGGAACTCTTTTACTACTGAAACTGACTGAATAGGAGGTACCTCAACACTTGAGTCATTAACTCGGACTAAGTGATAAACACACTCCTTGGAAACTAACTTTCTCTCCTTAAGGTACGAAATAAAACAACTCTTAGGCACTGCTGAATTGCTCTTCAACTCTATAACTGGCTCACTAGGACACTGGAACTTGACAACTCGAGTTCTACAAACAACTGAGGCGTAACAGGCATGAAGCCAGTTCATACCAAGAATGTCATCAAAATCTACCATGTCTAACTCAATTAAATCAGCCATGATACTCTTGTGATTGGCGAAAATGGAACATTCACGATAGACTTCTTTCTGCTAGAATATAATCAACAATAGGTGTAGAAACACTGAAGGGCTCAAGATATTACTCTGGAAGAACATCAAAGCTGAAGACTTGGATCATACCAGTGACAACATCTGGTGAATTCTCTTGCTCTCGGTGACTAGTGATAACATAAAGACGGTTTCCTTCTCCGTCTGCCCCTGAAGTAGCTCATCTAGATGCAGCTCTATCTGGTGGAGAAATTGAAGAAGACTGGGCTCTATTGCCCCCATTATCATTACTCTGCCTGTTCTTAGGACACTCTCTCATAAAATGACCATTCTGGCCACACTTAAAGCAATTAGTGGAGTCATCACAACACATCCCTGAGTGGCTCCTACCAAACTTAGCACATGCAGGAGTCTTAGTACCCCCTTGGGCCTTACTACCTTGCAAATGCACATGTCTAGCTCTGAAGTTCTGAGAATCCTGACTATTGTATTTACATTTATTCCTTGGTGCATATGCACTAGCAGATGATGGAGTAGGTCCTTTCTACTTCTATTAGAAAGAAGATCGGTTCACATTATTCTTTTGCTGCCTGGATTCATTCCCTGATGTCTTAGCCCTTTTATCCTTAAACTTTTCTCTATCCTTGAACTGGTCCTCCTCAACTTGTTGCACATGGATCATCAGCCTGGCTATGCCCATGTCACCTATTAGCATGGCTGCCTTACTTTCCTTACTTGACAAACGAGGCAACCCAACAATGAATAAACTCAACCTGCTCCTCATGTCGTCAACCATCTATTTGCTTCTCTTAGCTCATGGGGAAAGAAACACCCCATGAAAGCACTCTAAAAAAAGTCCAACTCACAAACGGTTACGCGTAAGCACGAGTTAGAAATAATTTTTTTAGAGATAAACTCTAACGCACGAAATGAGTATGAAGGAAGTGAAGGAATTCCTAAATGTTGCAGCCTCCTAATTATAGATGTGGAGCGCTTCACACCGATAACTAGAACTCTACAGACACGGCTTCATAAACTCCCTAGGAATCTTGAACTCTGTGCTCTGATACCAAGTTTATCACGCCCTGAGCCTCACCCTAGGCGGGACTGGCACTCGTAGACCATTACTGGCTCCAACAAAACCCTTGGTCTGGCTTACTTAACTCAGTGGAAGACAATATTCATATCTATAATGATCAATGAACTTAACTTAACTGAATAATAAAATAACTGAGAATGTTTTAAGGATTAAACATTTAACTTGGCCAAAAGTGGCAACCCAAGTCTTTAACATAAGAATGATAATGCAAAGACTACTGAACTACTAACTGTCTATGAGGGATGTCGGGACAGGACCGTCAATCATCCTAACATCTGAAAGACTAGAAACCAAATAAAAGAGTCCTTCAGAATGCAAATAGGCTCACCAACAGACTCTGAATGCTCAAGCTGGATCAACGAAGTGTTGGATGCTGATTATGGTTACCTGCGTATGCATCATAATAAGATGCAGGCCAACTAACATCAGTACATTGAATGTACAAGTATGCCAATTGGAATGCTAACAAACATAGGCTCGAAAGAGATTATGGAAGAAACACAAACCTGGCTCTTCTCAGCTCATGGATACTCAACTCAATATAAAGCAATAAAACACATGCGATATATATATAAAGCTTATAAAACAACTGAAAACAATCTTAGTTCGTTAAAGATAAAGCAATAACAAACTTAACTTTACTCATTTAGAAAGTAATATAACTTCTGTGGGAGATTCTCTAACCGACAACTATCACTATGAGCCTAAGTGATGGTACAACGTTTTACCTCACGTTGCCAAGGACCGTCCTATACCTTTCCATCGGTATAGAACCTGAACTACTAATTAAGTAGATCCACTAGTCTATGCTAAAAAGCACTAAGGAATCATCTAACAAGTATGATCCTTTTTCTGCCCATGATGGCTACATGGTTTATGGGGGCCTGAGTTAATATGAACTCGCGTCCCCATATCGGTGCTCAATATTACTCCCAAAATATACTTAGCTCATATGTTTTTTTTTAAAACAACTTCTTCTCTGGTTTGAGATAATTGCTCAAACTTAGCTTAAAAGCTTTCTTGGAATCAATGTTCCCTTTTGCTGTTCAAAACTCTTTTGGAAATCTCAATTTCCTCTCATCTTGAATGTGAAAACATTTACTCTTGGGAATACTTAGTTCCCATATATCATTTTAAAGAAAATGAACTTTGCTCTTACTCTTTACTCAACTTCAAAACTTAAGTCTTAAAACAAAGTTAAAACGTTGGTAAAAGACTTATGACAATTTGAAATGAACTTCTCTTAACTTGACTCTTGACTTCTTTTGACTTAAATCTTAACTGCTCTTGACTTGACTCTTAATTGGTCCTTGAATTGAATTATGGATTCAAAGATTGTTATTTGTGATAGGAAAAGTCTCCTGATGTTTAGAAATGACTTGGAATAGCTAAACCTGAGAAAAGTTACGAAATCACCGTCTTGAAACAAGTCCGCGAAGCGGAGACGTTTTTGAATAAAAACTCGCGAAATTAATTTTTGAGACAAAGGAGTCCGCGTCCTAACAGCGACGCGGAGACAATTTTCCTTCACTGGGGGAGCAAGTCCGCGACGCGGACCTTCGCGCCAGAACCTGCTCGACTTTTCCTTCTTCGTTTTCCAACCCCAAATCGCCTAAACTCGATTATAGAACTCAAATTCATTTTAGATCCCGATACCCAGCATATGTAATCAAGAACATAATTCAATACAACCCTAAAACTCAACGTAAAGATCTCAGAAACTCCTCAATTCATCCCAATTCAAGAACAACATTTAAATTCAAGAATACATGTCAAGAATATCAACTTTCAAACTCTTTTAGGACGATTTTCGCTGAACTAAACATGTTTGACATGTGGGTGAATGAACCCAACTCTATGAGAGACTCACATACCTTGTAGGATCAATTCCTTGGCGAATCCACAACCAAAATCGATTGTTCTTGGCGAATCTGCTTTTTGCTCTTCTCCTTTCTTTTGCGTTGTTTCTCCAAAAGCCCTAACTCTATTTCTCAAAAGTGTAAATTGAAATAACTCAGTTTTGACCCCAACTATTTTATTAAAAACAGATTTAATTAATTGGGTAAGGAAAAGACCAAACTACCCTTCAAAAAATCCGGATTGGGCATTTCCTTATTCTAACAGCCCAACTTCCAAAAGGCATAACTCACTCATACGAACTCGGAATTACGGAAACTTAGCGTCGTTGGAAAGATCATTCCAAGAGATTTCCAACCATATCTGGAACTACACCTATCTCATTCTGAGCTAGAAGTTATGATCGTTTGAAGTTGACCAAAAAATTAGTTTAACTTAAATTTTTTTTTCTAGATGTCCTTATATTTTCCAAAAATAACTATTTTCAGATTTTAAACTTCTTTCTAGTTCTTTCTAGTTGCGAGATGTTACAAATATTTCTCATAAAATCATGCATACCAGAGAAAATCTCATAATAGATTTGAACTTTTCGTTAGTGCAAGTACTTCAAAATTCTGACGAAGTAATTAGTATCTTAAAAGATTTGAACCACAACTCCATGTGTCAAAACCAAAAATATCACACACATAATATTATTTATAGCTTAGAAGCCACATTATTTACTTTAGCACGTTTATGGCCATGTGCTCATCCTACTTTCATGAATATTTACAAGAATAACCCTTAAATCTTGGTTGAAACGGCACCACTTCAATGTACATATAGGTGAAATTATATACTATGTATCGGTTACGGTAGACATTTACTAATTCATAGGAATTAATTCAACCTCCGTGTAATGATTTAACGTTTCAAGCACACCTCATCCAATTCTAGGTGTCAACGATCGTAAATTAGTATAAAACCCAACTAAATGAGTTGGGGTCGAACCCCACAGGGAGCGGTACGTGTTTTAAATTCAATTAGGAAGTGCAAACGTGGTCTAATCAACCATAGGAATAGAAATTATCGAAAAGAACATTAATCAAATTAAAGGGGTGACACAAATGTCAGATGGGGTTTTGGTTTTAGTTATCAACTACAAACAGCCACAAAAACTTCGAACTAACAATAGGGAAAATAATTCTCGGGATGTGATCGATTATAGGAAAATATAGGCATACGGGTAATTGCAACTACTAGTGATTAGCTAAATATCAGTAAGTAGGATATACTATAAGGGAGATAGTTTTCTCTCGAACAACTACCCCGAATCAGGTGATTTCTTTTAAACATCAACAAGCATGACAAAGACTATAAGGGAGATAGTTTTCTCTCGAACAACCACCCCGAATCAGGTGATTTCTTTTAAACATCAACAAGCATGACAATGAAGAACAACCCACACCTTAATACATCCACTCTTTCAAGCTAGATGGGTGGGATTGGGTTTAGGATTCACTCTCTCGAGCTAAACCCAGATCAACCCAATACCCACAAATCATTAATCAATAATCTTAGTTTTAAAACTTCTCTCTCGAGCAAGCCAAGAACACAAAGATATAATTGGATTTGCAACTACAATTCTTAAATTAAACATCAATTAGTAATTAAACTCACTTTTAAATAGCATTTAAACTAGTAATTAACAATACCCATAAACTAATTCAGTCAATAATCACACCCAAGAATTGGGGTTGTAGCCTAACATCATAAAAAGATGAAACCCGTTACCGAATTGATTATCCATCAATTGGGTAAGAGAGATTTAGTCTTTACAATGCTTTAATTTGTCGAATCTTTGAAACCCACTTCCCAATTCTCCAAATTGAACTTCTCAAATTTTTCAAAGTTATGAAAAAACTATAAAGAAAAGAGTTCTAAGCATTCCAAAAATAAAATAGATACTCAAAGATGTAAAAGATACTAAACTAAATGTTCAAAATCTAATTTATAGTAGCCAAAAATAAGCCACGAAGGGCCATTCGGTGAAGTAAGTCGGGCTCACCGAACCACTCAGCGAGCCGCCCTTTGACCTCTTCCATTGCCTTTTTGCCTTGGCATTCAGCATTCGTAAGGTCTGTAACTTTGGCCGATATATCTTGGCTTCGCGGAACTACTCGGTAATGAGCCGACTGCTCCTTTTTGTCGCCGATTTGGTTTCTTCCCTCAGGGCTGGTACACTGGAACTTTAGGTGGTTGAACTAGTCATTCGGTGATTTGCCAAACGTTCTTGGCGATCACCAGGCTTGCGTTTCTTCAATTCTTCAATTTGTTTTGTTCCTTTTTGCATTTTAGTGTCCTTGCATTGTTCCTCAATCCATATATCTGAAAATCAAGGATTTAACATCAGTTTATGGCACAAAATAAGCATTTGAGGATACTAAATCTATATAAACAAAGCCCTAAATGAGTCCAAATCCAGGACTCATCAACATCCCCAACTTAAACTTTTGCTTGTCCTTAAGTAAAACTCAAGTTCAGCGGTTAAAAAAGGATGTCTCACATAGTGCTGCATAAGACTCACCATGAATGCACACAACAAGACTCAACTTACTCATGCAATGATCAATTGTGCACTCAAAGATTCAAATTGTGACTCACCATTATCAAAGATGCTCAACTTCACAATACTTGCTTCAAATGCAAGTTCAAGCTCAACAAAGGTACTCAAATGCCCTCACAACAAAAATGATTCTCTATTCACACAAAGTTCTTCCATAATTTATAGTTTTGGAATCACATACAACTCTCACACTCACAAAGATGAACACATGCATGACTTCACCCATAGGTTTGCCCTTATTTTCCAAACAACATTTATTTCAGCTCACTCAAGATCACAGAGGTCTTTTCAAGGCTTGTAACGGGGCTAAGTGTAAAGGTATGGTCATTTAGACTCAGTGGCGGCTACCCTTATGAAATGTGGTTTGAACATTACTTTCTTCCTTTTCTTCAATATTTTGATTGTGCTCATAATTCACCTCATTATTCACTTTCAAATGGATTACCGGATACCTCATTTCTTTTGCAACTTTCACAACTTTTTCATTCTTTTTCTTTTGTTTTCTTCTTTTCTTTCTTTTTTTTATATGGAGGGGTTCCATTTTTTTCAACACCATTTCTCAAAGGGAAATTTTCACACTTCTTGATTTACTTTCTCTTTTCACCACACTCAACTTAGGCTTTTGGCCTAAGTTGTCTATTCAAACAAACCACACTTCATGAGAGTTATGGGTGAATGGATAAAGAGGGTCACAATTGTTCAAGTTTCTTCAACGAAAAGGATAAGGCTCAAAGGGGTTCAAGCAAGGTTAACACCATCTCACAAGGTTGGCCACAAAAAGAGGTATAATGTCAATTTGGTTCACTCATCAAAATTGTTGCCTAAAATCATTTCAAGAGTTTGCATCACTTATTCAACCAGACCAATGGGGCAAATTCTGGGTGTCATCACACACAATATTGAAGGTAAGCTCATCACATAAGGCATTGTCACCAATATCAAACGAGATTCATTCGAGCTAGTGTGCAATGTTCATCACAAGAGACTTCATTTGAAAACCGGCTAGTCACAAAGAGATGCACAAAGTCCACACATTGTCTATGCAACTTCAATTGGCCTCATCATTGCCGAGCATTAATTTCGTTCAATAAGAGCACTATTCAAGTCATCGGTATTGATCATAACCGATACTTAAATTTGCACAAGAACAAGCACAATCATATACAAAAGAGGTGGCAATTTTTATTTTTCAAAATAGGTCAAAAACCATTTCCATTCAAAATAAGAAACAAGGAGCCATAAGCTCAAATATCCACAATATAATATCAAAACACGATCACAACACAAAACCCAATATGTACAAACAAAATGTAATCACAAGAGGTAGGTATGGAAATACCTTACCCCACCCACAAAAGAAAAGCAGTTGTCCTCAAATGCAACTAAAAACAACCAAAGTCAATAAAAACAACAGAGAGGGAGGTAAAGAATTATCCTGTCCACTCAGTCGCTCCATCAGTCGGGGCATCAATGTTCGGGGTCGTATCAACACTTGCTCCACTAGAGCCTACCACAGAAGTATCCCTAAAGGAGGCCTGTCGGGCAGTCTCAATCATGGTACCCTCTAGGTTTGCCAGATTATCATAAATAGCTGCATCTTGCTCCTCAAGTTGCTCATCATCAGTCTCTTTCTCTGACTCAGCAGCAGTCACATCCTTCATAGTCTCATCTTCGGTAGTAGCCAGAGGCATATCAAAACTGTCCGGGGCCTCTACACCTGGAACATCCAGAACCTCTACTGACTCAAACAGTGAAGTGAAGTCTGTGGACTTAAGATGGTTTACATCCTTCCTTAACTCGGAGACCTCGGCTTTCAAAGTCGTAACCTCAGTAGTAACCCTATACCCTCTCTCACAAGTCTCTACCCTCGCCGTGAGAGCATCATTAGATGTCGGAGGAGTGTCAAAGTAGCTAAAATGGCTCACTCAATTATCCAGGGCACCTCGGCCTCTAACCGGGAAGCTCACACATCTGCAGAATGGGCTAAGTGACCTATCTTCAGGAGCATGGCATGATTGATCCTAGGAGACTGGGAAGCAATGGAAGAACCTGGGGTCTGGGAAGGACTGGAAGTAGATGTACCTGAAGGTCTAGAGGCCGGAGTAGGCAAATATGCCTCTGCAGGTATAGAATCAATATCAACTTTCAAGTTTGCGTCCACCGGAGCTACTCTCCTCCTATCTGCCTCATCCCGTGTGTACTTGACCTCTATGTGCCGGATATCGGTGGAGGATGTGGGTGTGACCTCAATGTCCCTCTTCTCGTCAAGAGGAATTCCAGCCCACCGACATAATTCTGTAATAAGCACTGGGAAAGGAAGGGATGTCTGTCGATGTTTGGCCCTCATGGCCTTCTCCTGCTCTATAATTAACTCCAAGTTAATGCTCTTTCGGGCTATAATTGCTCCGAGACAGGCTACCTTTGGGTGGCGGAGGATGGACTCATTCTGTAAGGGCATAATGGAGTTGTTGATGAAACCAAACCAATACCAAGCTGCTATATTCAAGTCCTTCTTCCCAATAGGGATTCCGATCTTGATCCACCTCGGGTGGTATCAGAAATAAGGGGAGCTAGCCATCCATTTAGGTCATCCAGAGCCGCCGCGGTAGCCAGACTCGGGCGGTCAAAGTCTGTACCTCTATCAAATATAGCGTTGATATTATCGATGTTGCATCTCACTATTTTCCCTCTGACCACCACAGACTCTACTGGTTTGAAGGCATTTGCCTTCTTCTTTCCCTTGGGTACCAGATCACCATAGGTAGCATAGAATTCTCAGACCTATGTAGGAATATAAGGGCCACAAGGCCTGGTAAACTGCTCAAACCTGTGGAACAGAAGAGTATCCCACACGTTAGGGTACATGTCCACTACACTATTCGTGGACAATCACTTCTCTTCTAGAATGGTCCTTAGTCCCTCGACCTCTAGCCTGTTGAGTAACCGAGGAGGAGGACCCTGAAATGGTAGTGTTGGAACCACCGTCTGTGCCGGAGCTAACACTATATCAGCAGTAGGAAGGGTAGACTCTGGGATCCTAGACGAATCTTGATGAACCCTAGCATGAGTCTCAGTTCGCCGGGTCTGAAGTGGTTGGTCATCCTCAGGATCAGAGAATGAGGTCTGAGAATTAAAAGAATCCCCATCACTGCCTGATTTGTGCTCTGGTCTCTCAGCTACGGGCGCTCTGTCCTTGTTCTTGCCTCCTTTCAGAGGTGCTTTCTTTCCTTTTTTAGAAGAAACAACTACTCCCTCAATGATTATGATTCCCCGTGCTCATTTGCGGGGTGACATTCCAGTTTCATCCCAATTGGTCATTGCCATATCTGCAAACACATCGAAAAGAGTTAGAAATAGTTTAAGAAAATTTGCAGAATTTAGGTTGCCGAAAGATTCGCTGAACCAGTTGGCGAGTCATTGAGTCACTTTGGCGAGCCAGATTGGGCTAGCCGAAAGGACTAGCCTGAAAATTTTCTAGTAATTAGGCAAGCCGGTGATATTCAGGGCCCTTCGTCGGATCGCCAACACTACTCAGCGAGCTCGGACTAGCCCACCGAATATTACAATATGTTTTAGGGGTTTGGGGCATAGAAAGGGCGATCAAAGGGACTTTTCGGCGAGTCTCCAAGTGAACTCGGCGAGCTCAGGCTTCCGCTGAAAGTTGTAGACTCTAACTAAGGAAAATCACGAAATTAAGGGCGATTAAGGGGGACATTGGCGAACGTCGAATAGTTTGGCGAGCTCGACCCAGCTCGCCAAACTGCCCAATGTGCCAAATTTCAACCGTAATTCCCAAAATCAAGCCCGTAGCCCCCGAAGACACACAATATACAATTAGGACCAGACCCAATCGACCCATGCCTCCGGGGTACTCAGACTTCCCGGTTTGGCCAAAATTGGTCATTTGACGACTTATGCCCTTAAGAATGACGTCAAACGCTCCATCATTGGGCAAAGTAAGTCATTTAGCACAATTGAGGGTTACTTAGACTTCACCCAACTAGATCCAACATAAACTAACTACAACCCAACAATTTACGATCAATTTTAACGCATAAAACTTGGGGAATCATCATTTCAAGCAATTAGGAACAAGTTTGAAACACAAAATAGGCGCATCAACACATTAAGCATGATTTAAACACAGGACCAGCACATACCAACACACATTTACCTAGAGCATTCGAGTTCTACTACTAATCTAGAGTTTAGTATTCAGAAAATCAACCTGGTTGCCAAATTTTAGAATTTGATATGCTAGGTGGCAATCTAATCTAAATCCGAGCATGAGATCCAACACAAAAAGCAATAAAAAAGGAAATTATAAAATATCTAAGGTGCGGGTGAAATGTGTGGTGTTTGAAATGAGAGAATATGAAAGATTTTGAATTTTTAAACCATTTGGCCTTTTAAAACCTTTCAACGCAGCCCTTTCGGTGGTATTAGGAAATAATGTCGAACCACTAAGCGATGTACCGAGTGGTAACTTACCTTGCCAAGTTTTACAGGACCTCCAGTCAATTTGGGGGTCCAAACGGCGGACAAAATCAATCCCGTCGACCTATTCGGTGAGTCGTCGATTCAGCCATTGGCCCGCCGAATTTTACAGACTTTCACTTCAGATTTTTATGGGTCCAACGGTGGTCCAAGTTGGGCTCGCCGACCTCTTTGGGTCGCCGACTGGACTCTTGGCTCGCCAACCTGCACATTCTCAAACACATTCCACATTTTAACCTGCACAATCAACACCCGTTATTCAAAATCAAACATAGAGCATTAAAAACTTGGGTTGCCTCCCAAGAAGTGTCTTAGTTAACGAAGTGGCACGACGCAAGTACCCATTTAAGCTTCATTCTTGGGTTTGCCATAGTATCACTAGGCAACCCCTCTTGTTGTCTTGGGTTAAGATGAGATGAAATTTGATCCATTTGGGTCTGCAGCTACTTGATAGAGACGGAATGAGAGGTCACCATCTGATTGAGAGTCGAGACATCCTCTTTTATCTCTTTCAACACTTTGTCGAACTCTTCGACTTTGTTGAGTGAGGGTATATCTTCTCTCCGACAACTCTTAGAGTCCTTGGGCTTTTGACGCTTATAGGGAGGAATATACCTATCCTTCTCCCCCTCTCTATTCCATCTTTGGTTACCACCCTGCCTTGGGTAGTTTGCACGATAACTTCCTCCTTGATTGGCTAGGAAGTTTACTTCCTTATTGTACATCGCTTCAAATTCCATCACATCTTTGCTAAGATATCCAGCCGGGTCATAATTTTGGCCAAGTTCTGGTCCCTCTCTTGATCCTTTATGGTTTGTTCTTTTGTCATTTTATAGGTGAGAGGAGAGGCTTGATTTTCATGAGTATAACATGCCTTGATTATCTTGGTCATGCAATCGAGGAGTTGGGATGCTATTACATAAGGCTGTCGCTTTATACCACCCGGAGAAAGTTGGTCAGCCACTCTTTTGTTTACTGAATCAAGACCTTTATAGAAACATTCTAGCAGAACCTTATCAGGAAGTCTATGAGTTGGGCAATGCAGCACCAACTTCTTAAACCTTAGCCACGTCTCATGGATTGGCTCACCCTCAAAGCGCTTGAAACCTTGGATGTTGTCCCGAAGAGTTATCATCTTCGAAGGGGGAAAGAATTGCACTTGGAATGCAGTAATAAGCTCGTCCCACGAATTGATAGAATCTCTTGGCAACTCAGCTAACCACTTGCATGCTTCTCCCATTAGAGAAAATGGGAACAACCTCAACCTGACCGATTCTTGTGATATGTTCTTAATTGAGAATGACCCACATACATCAACAAAAAATTATGATATGCTCATGGGCATCCTCATGAGCTAACCCTCCAAACAAACCCTTCAGTTGAAGGAGCTAAAGCGTGGTGTTTGTGATGTGAAACACAATGTTTCCTTCAGCTGGAGGCAAACGAATGACCCCAACACCACCTATTGGGGTTGTGTCATTGATGTTTGGGTTATTGACATCGTTGAGGTTTCCAATATCATCTTGGTGGCCCACTTGGCTACTATTACTTCCGTTAACGGCCATTTCCTCCTCTATTTTAACAAGCAACATAAAAACCACAAATAAAAGTAAGTAGATTCAACTATAACTAAAAAGAACACAATTCAACTTCACCAAAAGAATTTCAAACAACACCACTCCCCAGCAGCGGCGCTATTTTGATTAAACGTTTCAAGCACACCTCATCTAATTCTAGGTGTCAATGATCGTAAATCAGTATAAAATCCAACTAAATGAGTTGGGGTAGAATCCCACAGGGAGCAGTATGTGTTTTAAATTCAATTAGGAAGTGCAAACGTGGTCTAATAATCCATAGGAATAGAAATTATCAAAAAGAAAATTAATCAAATTAACGGGGTGACACGAATGCCAGATGGGGAGTTTTGGTTTTAGTTATCAACTACAAACAATCACAAAAACTTTGAACTAACAATAGGGAGAAGAATTCTTGGGATGTGATCAATTATAGGCAAATATAAGCATATGGGTAATTGCAACTACTAGTGATTAGCTAAATATCAGTGAGTAGGCTGTACTATAATGGAGATAGTTTTCTCCCGAACAACTACCCCAAATCAGGTGATTTCTTTCGAACATCAATAAGCATGACAATGAAGAAAAACCCACACCTTAATACATCCACTCTTTCAAGCTAGATTGGTAGGATTGGGTTTAAGATTCACTCTCTCGAGCTAAACTCAGATCAACCCAATGCCCACAAATCATTAACTAATAATCTTAGTTCTAAAACTTCTCTCTCGAGCAAGCCAAGAACACAAAGATAGAACTGCATTTGCAACTACTATTCTTAAATTAAACCTCAATTAGTGATTAAACTCACATTTAAATAGCATTTAAACTAGTGATTAAAAATATCCATAAACTAATTCAGCATAATCACATGATCACACCCCAAGAATTGGGGTTTTAGCCTAACATCATAAAAAGATGAAAACCATTACCGAATCGATTATTCATCAATTTGGTAAGAGAGATTTAGTCTTTACAATGCTTCAATTTATCGAATCTTCGAAACCTACTTCCCAATTCTCCAAATTGAACTTCTCAAATTCTTCAAAGTTATGAAAAAACTATAAAGAAAAGAATTATAAGCATTCCAAAAATAAAATAGATACTCAAAGATGTAAAAGATACTAGACTAAATGTTCAAAATCTAATTTATAGTCTCCAAAAATAAGCCACGAAGGGCCATTCAGCGAAGTAAGTCGAGTTCGCTGAACCACTCGGTGAGCCGCCCTTTGACCTCTTCCATCGTCTTTTTTCTTTGTCATTCAGCATCCTCAAGGTCTGTAACTTTGGGCAATTTTTCTTGGCTTCGCGGAACTACTCGGTGATGCGTCGACTGCTCCTTTTTGTCGTCGATTTGGTTTCGTCCCTTAGGGCTGGCACACTGGAACTTTAGGTGGTAGAACTAGACATTCGGCGATTCTCCAAACGCTCTTGGCGATCACCAAGCTTGTCTTTCTTCAATTCTTTAGTTTGTTTTGTTACTTTTTGCATTTTAGTGTCCTTGCTTTGTTCCTCAATCCATATATCTGAGAATCAAGAATTTGACATCAGTTTATAGAAAAAATTAAGCATTTAAGGACACTAAATCAATATAAATAAAGCCCTAAATGAGTCCAAATCCAGGACTCATCATGTAACAGTCTGCACTATGGAGTTTGTCACTATGCCCCTGTTATTTCAAAACATTTAACAACTCCTCTACTTCTCACATAATAATATGCAGTACACTTGAATCAATGCTCTATAAAGAGAAGAATTGTTCTTTAGCAACACAAAGTAACTTGTTATTACCCGTTGAACTTGTATTGTTAAGTTGGGTTTCCATCACTTGTGTTTTAGTTTAAGGATTTTAGCCTTATTCATTCACACATGTATTATACTGCATCTTTTGAAACTAAATTTTACAAGATTATATAAATCATAAACAAATCTTTCACATAGTCATATCACATATATCATCATTATCTCAATAGCTTAGAATGGTTGCATCAGTTGTGGCCACAACATTTCAAAATCATATCTCCAACCATTTAATTTCATTTCAAGCATTTATATGCTAAATATATTCTTATTCCATTATGGAAAGCCTATTTTGATGCAAAACTTATGGAACCTTCATACATGTTACAAATCCAACTTACATGGATTTTATCATTATCATTACAAGATTCACTATTTATAGACCAACACACCAATTCATCTATGTATGAATGATCATGTCTATACAAAAGTTATCTTACAACAAATAGTTTTTTTTTTCATGAAAAGTCACAACATTTCAAGTGACACTGCTTCACACAATTACATAATATTTTTTTTTATGAAGGCTTATAGCATAATCATCACATTAGCAGTTTAAGTAACTAATCATCACTAAAATTGTCAAATTATAAACACAAACTACAATGTCAAGTACATCAAAGATATATCTTGTGGGTGTTGAAGAAATAATTAATGTCTTAAACTTCTTCAAATATTATTGACTACTAATCATAATCCAATCACCCCCACACTTTAAATGTTTCAAATATCCTTTTCATAATTTGTGTGTACATCTAATTAACATTAGTAAATCATCTTATTGTCAAATTTATAGTGTCCCACTACTATAACACATGAACATTTAATTAGCATCAATAGATCATTTTATTGTCAAGTTTATTGCGTTCGAATACTATTATACATTAGCATTTAATAATTAAACAAATCTTCAACCTTTAATGAACACAAAATGATTTAATAAAAAGTAATCACTTCTCTTAATTTCAATTATTCTAATAACTTTCAAGTATAAATATTATCCATTAAAATAAAGAAATTTATATATATCATCTCATAACTTGAAAATAAAATTCACATGATCTTTATGCAACACAATTATGCCATAATAATTTTCTTTGTCCCAAATAATAAATGTATAATAAGCATATCAAATATGTTATTTCTAAACTTATTTAAAATGCATTTCAAGATTATCACAACTAAATTATTTACCCTAACATTTATGAAAAATCATTTCTCAAAAAATTTCAAAAGATAAAATTTCATAAATAAATAATAAGAGAAGTTAAGAAAGCAGAGCCTGCTATATGTCATATCCTTCCTGGTCCATTTTTCTTGTTATAATCAACATTATTTGTATCACCTATGACATCAAAATTGGGATCAAGCAAGAGGACAAACTAATCAAGATCATTCAAGATATCCTCCACAACACTGGAGATTGCTATAAGAGTCTTCATGTTTCCAAGGAGAGTATTTAAGTGACATAGTAGCTAGGCTGCAAATAAACATCTCAGTGACCTCCATTTTTTAGATCATTGTAGGCCAAATTTTCATTCACTTTCATAGCATGAGCACATCTCTGCTTCTCGGAGTGCAACACCATTTTTTTTTATGGATTATCATAATTGTTGGTATCTTGTTCAAACCCAATGTCTCTTTAAAATTGTTAGAAAAAAAATAGGAAATATAATTGAAGAAGAAGATGGCTTTGAGGCATGTAACCACTCGGAGGGTTCATGCGGAATTATGAACATGAACTACTAAACTCAAGGACTCAATGATACATATCATCTCAAAACTGCTCGACTAATAGGGTTCATGCGGAATTATGGGCATGAACTACTCAACTCAAGGACTTTCATGGGTAACGTGTAGTAGCCCCATGATTAGGAATATAATCCAAAAATAATTAGGAACTCAATACTCAAGACTTATAACTTGAAGATACTATTTCTCTCAAAGATACTCAACTGATGGAGTTGATGCATAATTTATGGGCATGAACGACTCTACTCAAGGGTCTAAATAATAATATGGAACTCATGTATACGACTCTTCTCATTCTCATACTTACTTCCTCAAAACTCAGTTTAAAACTCAAGTGTTGGATTTGAAAAACTTCTCAAGATTTATAACTCAATATATGGTTCATGCTGAATTATAGACATGAACAAATCAACTCAAGGATCTCAATAAAAATATAGAAACTCAATAATTAGGAATAGAATTTTTAAAAGAACCATGAACTCAAGAACTCAAATCAACTTCTCTCAAGAATACTCAAATCTAGGGGTAGAATCCTAGATTTCTCTTTTACTGATTTGAAAGAAGATATAGGGCGTGAGGACGAACTAGTCCAACACTATAATAGCCTTACATACCTAGAAGAACAAGGTTCTTGAAGAATCTTGAAGAAGAACTTGATTAGAAGCCTTGAAACCCTAGCTTGAAGGTAAACGATCAAGAAAACCTTTCTTGAGATTCTTGAATTAATTTCTTGAAATCTCTATGGCCAAGAATTATGATTTTCATTAGTGATTCATAATTGTATGAAGGAATGTGAGTTGAAAAGAATTGAATTCTTGGAGAAAGACTTACCTTGAGGAAGAATCTTGAATGGAGTCTTCTACTTTGATTTTTTCTTAGGGTTTGAGAGAGAAGAGAATGATATGTTAAAAGATTAAAACGTGATTGTTTTGAGCCTTTTATTAATCAAGAAATTCGTTTAGGGTTTTCTTGGAGGTAAAAAGACAAAAATGACCCTTTTTAATGTTTTCCGTCGGCTAATTTGTAACAACATTGTATTAGGTTACTAAAATAGTCATATAACTTTTTACTCAAAAATTGGATTGATGCGAAATTGGTGGCGTTGGAAAGTAGATTCAAATACCTTTAATTTGATAGGTTATGGACCACGTAACTCTTTATATTCTAAGAGATATGGTCATTTGAAGTTGACCCAAGTAGAATCTTACATCAAAACTTAATCGATAAGGAAACTTCAAGAACACTTATCAAGAACTCATCAAGAAATTAAATTGCTCAATATTTATGGATAGATTCGCAAAAGAAACTCATGATTGGTGTGTGGGTGAACGAACCTAACACAATGGAAACTTACATACCTCAAAGAACTAGGTTCTTGACGAAATCTTGAATTTCTTGAACGAACGCTTGAAACTTTGAACTTTTTCTCCTTTTGAATCTTCTCTCTAAAACCCTAAACGCTTTGGAGATGAATGAAACTGATTCTAATCAGTTTAGTCCCTTAATTGGGTGTAATTCACGTTTAGAATAAGTCGGGGTAAGGAAAAGACTAAAATACCCCTCCTATTTTCGGGCAACTTTCCTTAAATGGACAGCCTGACTTCAAAAGGGCATATCTCCCTCATACGAGCTCGAAAATTAGCACACTTTATGGTGTTGGAAAGAGAACTCCGAGATCTTTCATTTGATATCTTGTGGGTCTCCTAACTCATCCTGAACTAAAAGTTATGGTCATTTGAAGTTGACCCAGACCTTAGAAGAACTTGAATGAATTCTCTTTAATTCTTTTTGGAACTCAAGGTGTTATACCTAGTGACCTGACTTTAATACTTAAGAAATTTTAAATTTCTTGGTAAAATCTTAGTCACCACGAAGGATGGTTCGAGTCTTAGTTCAAAAATTTCTGGGGTGTTATTAAATATTTTAAAATTATTTGGCTTAGCTTGATCGATCACAATTCCTTAACTAGTTTGTACGTCTTAAATTCTAAATATATTATTTTATGTGGAATTCGATATAAATTATTAAATTATATTTCAATAATCATGCATATTTTCTCTTTAAATATTGAAGTTGAATGTCATTCGATTATAAATAATTTTCTTCCTATGTTTTACATCTTTCTCTTCCTCTTAAATGGCTTACACTTATACAGATGTGGTTGAACAATTCAATAAAATTGTTCTGAATTTGGATCTTACTTTTACCTTTTCTTAAAGAAAAAAATATAATGTTCTCAATTTAAGAAAAAGAAATAATGTTTTCAATTTAAGAAAAAAAATAATGTTCTCAATTTAAGAAAAAATATATTACAAGAATATACCATTTAATTAAAACTTTAATTAACAATATATACACACACCTTTTTAGTTACAAACATAATTTTTAAATTACAAACAAGAGAAAAAGCTGATTTTTCAAATTTTATTATAATTAATTTTTTCCTTTTTTTTTTTTTTTTTGTTATGTTCATAATTTATGGGGATAATAATTATACACTTTAATTGTTACACTGCATCTTCTTTTTCCATTGTTATTTTTATCACATGTAAATTATCTTCTTTTTCCATTATTATTTTTGTTACATGTAAGTAAAGAATTTTTTTTTCGTATCCTACCAACACTATTCTCCAAATAGCATTAATTCTTGTTGCATGTGCAAATAAGTAAAACCTTTTTTCCGTTTCCTACCATCTATTCTCCATTGTTGGCTTTACTTATTATCTATCTTTAGTTATTCTCCATAGTTTCATATTCAGTTCATCATCGTCGGTATCTTCTCAGTTCCACATCGTATTACGGGTTGGTGATTATTTTAATTTCTTCATTTTCTTCAATAAAATCATTCAAAATGAGATCCATACCAGTCAAACATAATGTATTTGATTTGATAATTTCTTTTCATATTGTCTGGACACCAATTTGATACTCAATGGCTTTCATAATTCTAACCACACTTGTTACACATAATGGATATTTCGAAAACAAATCAAAATTGTATCTTTTTTAATCAAAAAATACTTGAACACCCATATCATTATGAATCTTCAATGGTGGAAATGGACCAGTCGCGACATATTTAAGTTCTAACTCATAAATGGTTGTATCAACACTTATTGTGAAGCGATAGTAGTAATTAAGCTTTCGTACTTGATATTCGCATCATATATTACTCCTTCAATATTGAAATCCACATACTTTTCTGCGTTAACAACTTATTGTTATTAAACAAGTCGTACATCTATAACATAATACAATTTATAATTTCATACAAAATTCAGCAATTTACATATAAAACAGAATGTTGTTTACAATTTAATTCAAAATAAAAAATTGGTTTTCTTTTAATTCAAAATTGTAATCATGTTGGTATACAATGGTTTTAATAATTAAGTTAGTATACTAGTTATGTTTTACTTAAGTTGGTATACTATTTATGTTGTTATTTTGGTATGAAATACACCAACAAAAACTACTAAGTACTTAACCAATTTAACGTTTGTTCTATAAACTATCAATGTATATATATTAAACCAACCAAAAACAACAAAACATACAAACTACCAAGTTACTTAACAACTACATATACCACAAAGGCACAAACACATACATATACACCAAACAAATTTGGTGTTTATACATTATCTCTAATATATCAAATACACCAACACATCACCCAAAAAAAAAAAAAAAACTCAATATCTACAATACAATTACTACACCATCACATTCACTAATATAAATACATTATAAACATTCTGTTGGCATATATATATATATATATATATATATATATAATGTACTAATAGAAATATGGTTTATAATGTACATAGAAAAACGCTAACCGTGTCGCTATATAAAATGACTGTAACTACTAAGATAATATAACAGTTTGATTGTTATTTTGATATGAAATACACCAACTTTAACTAATCACCAATTTAAACAACATTATTATTTTAAACTTTCAATATATATATACCCCAATTCAACCAAAAACAACATACTTTACGCAATACCAAAAAGTTTCACAACAACAACGTATACCAAATACAAACTTTTGTATCCCAAAATACAAACCAAAATTTTAAACATTCATGAATTTAAAACCCATTCTATATGTCAACAAAATTAATCATTTAATAGTAACAAATCATATTGAATACAAAAAATAACAACCAATCTTTTATACAAACTTAAATGACAAAAATCATTATGTATACCAAGATGTTAAATATTAGATATAAACAAATCACAATATATCAAGTTACTAACCAGTCATTGTACTAATTTAATTTTCAACCCCAATTTATACCATTTGATATAAAAATACCATATTGTATACTAAAATAACAACCAAATTTTTATACAGATTGTAGTTACCACACTTAATACATCATCATAGTCTATGTACCAACAAACTAAAAAGTATATACATATACCAACACTTATAAAAATTAATAATATAATTGAATTAGGATAAGATGTAGAACATGTTTAACATTGTATATGACATAAAATACAGTACGAACACTAAATATCAATCACGAAAATAATACCAAATATTTTAAATTTAATATGTAAATCAATCACCAATTCCGTCATGCTTTATTTACACATACATGTTGCATCCCATCGTTCATTGTGTTGAATTAGAATTGAAACACTATTTATATCTATAATTGAACAAACTTTCAGAACAGAGGAAGTAGAAATTTTGTTTTGGTTAAAATACCTCGGAGAGAATGTATAACAATTTCAATTAAATGTGGAAGGTAAATACAACAAAATTGGAAAAAGATCAAAAAAATGAGAGAGAAAACGTGGGTACTCACGCCTCTCTTATTCCTTTTTTTTCTACTTGTCCGGTTTTTTATTTTATTTCAACTATTCCGTTTTTTCTTAATTTTATTAATATTCTTTTATATTATTGAAAGAAAACTATTGCTGGTGAAAAATTAAAATTATTGTTATATAGTGGTTATTTAGGTGCTTTTTGTGTATACTTATGTTTTTTTGCCCAAAATATAATGTGTTTAAGTTTAAGGATAAAAAATATAACGTGTTCAATTTGAAGAAAAAAATATAATGTGTTTAATTATTTTTTTAAAATAATTTTTTGATTTAAGAAATTTTTTATCGTGTTCAATTTAAGAAAAAATATAATGTGTTTAATTTAAGAAAAAATATAATGTGTTTAATCTTAAGAAAAAATATAATGTGTTTAATATTAAGAAAAAATATAATATGTTCAATTTAAGAAAAAATATAATGTGTTCAATTTAAGAAAAAATATAATGTGTTTAATATTAGGAAAAAATATAATGTGTTCAATTTTAGAAAAAAAATATAATTGTTCAATATTGATTCATTCCTAACGATTGAATGAATCGATTTTTCTTTCTATCAAACACACCCCTAATTGCCAACCTTTCTCCCCCTATAAATATGTAGTATATCCAGACTTGAAATTTATTCACTTGAAATGTAATTCTTCTTTGAATGATGAAGCTAAGTTTTGCAACTCTGCTTTTGGTGACACTTGTTCTTACTTCTTTCTTCATTCCACCCACTATAGCTGGTTCAGGTAATATATGTGACAACTTCTTGATCATCTACTAATCATGTTTATCTTTTACTAATAATACTTTTGATCTATCACTTTAACCAAAGTATTGTTCTATTTATTTAAAATTCAAGAACTTACACATTAATTTTGTTAAAAAATTATTACACTTACCCTTCCAAGATGACATAATTATTAGTTACACATTTATGAAAGAGAAAACAGTAATTTAGTCAAGATACACCCCTTATTTTCAATGTTTTCTTGTATGCGTCAAAATCAAGAAGGCATTTGATCATGAAATGTTTTCAATTTTTTTTTTTTGGAGTTAAATTTTATTATATCGTTATAATTAATGAGATGGAGTTATGTTTTTTGCAAGAAGATTTTTGTGATTCAAAATGCAACGTTAGGTGTTCAAAGGCAGAACGACAAGACAGATGTTTGAAGTACTGCGGAATATGTTGTGAGGAGTGTCATTGCGTTCCATCTGGAACTTATGGGCATAAAGATGAGTGTCCTTGCTATAGGGACAAGACGAACTCTAAGGGAGGGCCTAAATGCCCTTGAATTTACTTACTCTTTAGTATTTACCCCAATCATTGTTTGTCAAAAACAAAAATAGAATGATTATTAAGAAAAAAATAAGTGAACAAATGGGGTTCTTTTGTATATTTTATTTTATATCTTGTTTGAATACTTGTTACCTATGGTATTGTATGCTATTCCTGTTTGAAATATAATAACTATTTATTTTGATTATTACATAATTTTTAAGAAAAAATAATAAACATTTCAATTTATAATTAAAGTTTTAGGGTCAAATCTTGGTTTTAGTACCCTTCTAAATATTTTAAAAAAGAAATAAGTATCACCCTAAGAATTGAAGTGGCAAGAAAAGTGATTTCAGCATAATTTTTTTAATAGTAATTTGTATTAAATATATTTATTATTTACGTTTTTTTATTCCTCTTTTCATTTCTTCAGTTAGCTCGGAAAAAGAAAACACATGAAAAAATTAACTCTAACAATAAATCAAAAAGACTATTTGAAATTGGAGTAGGACATTAATTATAAAAAAAAAAAAGCTACAATAAAAAATGTGTTGTAAAATGAGTATTTCATCAAAATTTAAAAATAGGTTGCATTTTCAACCTTAAATCTTAATTTTCAACCATTTCCATCTTAAGTCTTCACCAAATCAATTCAAATGTTAGATGTGAACTACTTAAGATGTTTCGAATCTTTTAAGATATCACCCACTCGAAACAAACCCTATTTGCGATAACTTAAAATTCGGACTTAAAGCTTGAAGCTTCGTTTAATGATTGCTTAAGAAATTTCTGCACTTCTATTCACAATTTCTTCTTTCCTAAACTCGATTTTCCAACATTAAACAATACACTCCAAGTGATTTTAGCATCAATGGGTCAAAAATGTCAACCTAATCCATCAACTTTGAGTTTTTGAAGGTTTCATTTAGTTTCTCTGTTGCGTTGTCAATGAGTAATTTATTATCCTCAAAGACCAAAATTGTAACGACATGTCTCATCGTTATGCGTAGTTAGGACCATAGTCCCCTTGTATAAGTCCCTTGTACAAGTCCCCATGGGTTAAGATTTAGAAACAAATCAAAAAGTGGGAGTTGGGTTCTAGCTTGCCGCCAGTGCTTCACAATAGCAAAGCAGAGATTCTCCATCATAAAGGTCCCTATCTCGCAGAGGTTCACTCTAGCGAAGATTTTCTTTGCCATAGCGAAGAACTTTTACCATAGCAACGGTTGTGAAATAGTAACGTGACTTCAAGCCCTTCTTTTCACCCAATCTTGGTCAGAAGTTAAAATATTCAACCAGGGAACCTCAATGACAACTTTTCTAAGGTCTAAGAATTTTTCTTTTTAGAGATAAACATTCTTCATCTATATTTTCAACCTTTAATTTAGTTTCCTCCTAAAATTGAAGGACATGAACTTCATGTCGATATGAATTCCATGATTTATTGACTTTTGTATTTGACAAGTGTGTTGATGATTATATTATTGTTGATGTCTGACTGATAAGTGCTTGAGTAGGATCTCTTTCCATCAGCTTTTGGTAAGACCTCCTTTCTTCTAGAGGACTCTAGGTTAGTTAGTTCAATTTATTTGATTATTAGTCATTACTAGTAGAATAGTCATGTAGTTGTGGGTCTTATCTTGATACCTATATTTAGTTCATTAGAGGCTTCATACACCAGTTAGACGAGTCAGTCAAGTCTTATTTTCAATATTTTCAAACACTATCATTATTATTATTCAGACTTTAGATAAAGTTGTTGAGATAATTTTGTTATGTCTAAATTGTTTTGATAATTGTATTTTATAAAGCTTCCGCATAGCCAGGCCAAGGATTCTCTTGGGACCAACGAAATTTCTAAGTATCGCTCACATCCAGGGTGTAGGCTTGGGGTGTGAAAAACTTGGTATTAGAGCACAAAGTTTAAGTGTCCTAAGATGTTTATGAATCCATGTTTGTGGGTGTGAAGCGCGTCACATCTATATGTTATACCCCGTAGTTAGTAGACCATTTAGGGCTAAGAGTGAGGGCAACAAGAGCCAAGGCAAGGGGCAAGAGCCAAGGCCAAAGCCAAAGGCCAAGGCTGCCCCAAGCTTAGAGCACACTTCCCCAACTCCATGACCACCACCACGGCTCGTGGTGTGGTCCGTGAAGGAAAGTCACTAGCTCCCTAAGGGCTGCCTCAAAGTGGCTCACCTTCACGAGCCACTTCACGGCCATTGGTCTTGACCATGGATCGTGGGAAGGTCCGTGAAAGTGCCTTAGTCTTGTGAAGGCCAAAACCTTAAGGCCAAGCCACTGGTCCATGGACCACGGCCAGTGGTCTTGACCACGGCTCGTGAAGCCCTGTCGTGGTGCCAGGCACCATGCTACCTAGTGAGTTTTTTTTTTTAGGAAATCCCAAATTAGGTGGTTATTGAATGCGGTCATTTTGCCTAGTCTTAAAACACCTATATAAGCTAATTTTACCCTTTAACCACCCATATTAAGTCATTATTTCCCAAAACCCAAATCAAACCCCAAAGTTCTCCTATCAAATATTTCTCTCTCTAAGACTTAAAGAATAAGATAGAGCTTGAAGCCTAGGTCAAGAACATGACTCCATTGTTGCAAGCTTTGTAAGACTTTGCATCCAAGGTATGCTAGCTTATTCATCCATGAATTCTTCCATCCATGGATCCCCCTAGAATTTCCCCAATTGTCACGACCCAGGGGTACCCCCTAGGTGTAACATGGTGTACTTGACCCCGAAGGGGTCTAATACAAGCCCTTAGCATATCATAACATAAGATAATAGAAAAGTAACAAAAGAAATTAAAACTTTTATCCATACAATCGAAGTCTTTACTACACTTTTGTCTCAAACTATCTAATAAAACTTTAGAATAAAACTCTTGGGACTTTAGCCCATACAATCATCTCAACATGAAAATAAAAGACATAAAGGACAATAGGTTTTGTCCTCGAAGTTATGAGGACTCACCAATTCTATAAAGGACAGTAGGTTTTGTCCTCGAAGTTATGAGGACTCACAAATTCTTCACTCCTTTGCTCCTTAGAAACCTAGCTTCAAGATTGGAACTCAATCTCCAAACCCTACATTTGATAAGAATGTAGGCAAAGTATGCATTAGTAAAAAATGTACTAAATATGTTAGCTAGCATAATATCATAAGAGCATACTATAAGGGTTAGTCAACGTAGGACATAATCATATGGAATACTTCATGAAACATCAACTATAAGCATAAGCAACAATATCATAATAATAAGCAAAAGTCTCTTACATAAGCATCATATAAGCATTATTCAACTCTTAGTCATTCACATTATGAAAGGACTATTCTCAAGTAACCTCAAAGCATGCTTGTGCAATGCATGAATAGCATCTCATAATACCATCCAAGCTATAAGTATCAATTTTTAGTCATCTTAATCATAGTCTACATGCATAGTCACATCTTAGGCTTTCACAAGTAGCTTCAAGTCATACTTGTGCAATGTATGAGTAGCATCCCATAATACCACTCACACTAAGTACCACTTTGGGTCATTATACTAATCACATTAGGATCTCATCCCTTAACTTAACTCTCATAACCAAGGGAATCTCTCACCTTTTGTCAATACTAACAAATAAGGCAACTATAGCACAATCATATATATTCATACATCATATAAGAGAAACACTTCATGAGTCACCTTAAGGAAAGCTTGTGCCATGCATGAACAAGACCCCATAATCCTACCCATGCAAAGTTAGACACTTTAGGTTAATCATTCATGTTATCATCTCTTAACATCATGAAGACAAGGGGAATCACCACTAGTTATGCATGTGTTGGCGGGGCCTATAAAGCTACAATCAAAACTAGTCATGCTCATGTTCATAAATGCAAAGGGGAATCACCTCATGGCATACATGTTTAGTTCATCATGAAGGACAAGGGGAATCACCTCAAGCCACACATATCATGGAATCATAAAGACAAGGGTAATCACCTCTAGTCACACATATGAATGAATTATAAAGACAATGGGAGTTACCTCTAGTCATACTTATATATATCCACAAATCGTAGGAATTCGCCTCCATGTTCATTTTGATGTGATATAGGTATTCGCCTCCATATCCATTTTAATGTGTAATTTAGGTATTCACCTCCACATCATCACATAAGGATCATAGGTAATCGCCTCCATGATCAACATAAAGGCTAATGGGTAATCATCGCTTGCCTTGGGAGTCATGCATAAAAGGTAATCACCTCACACTCCCCATCTCATGAGTAATCACCTCATGTTTAATTAATTAGGAGTAAGGGAACTCACCTAACATTCCTATCATGTAAAGGTCATTTAGGAAAATCACCACAAGTCTCATCAAATTTTATAGTCCTAGGACTTAGAATCATTTTAGGTGAGAAAACCTTTCAACCTAGAATCATTCTATGTGAGAGAACCTTTCATGTCACATCATATTCATGCATAATACCATATCTAGAATTCTACATTAGACATGAATATCATCATGAATCAAGTGATTCTATCACTTAATACATTCAAGAATTCATGAGGTAGGCTAGGTAGATAAAGGTCTTTCACCATAATTCTACCTATTAGACTTCTACTCTCATATAGACTTTACTCTCAAAGCCTCACTACATAATTCATCACATTCACTTTACTCTCAAAGCCCTAGTGATTCATCATTCTTGATTACAAGCCTTACTCTCAAAGCTTAACTTCATACAATAATCATGCATATCTAGATCTTAAACATTCTAGTCATAAGCTTCATCTTTAAGCAATTCTAATCACATTAATTATTTGTCAAGTGATTCTAGTCATAATTCATCATGTAAGTTCAGTCTCAAGCCTTAGTGAACAAGACACATCATATTCACATTATTCTAGTTCAATTCATGTACATATGTTTCTAGCCTTAGACAATTACTACTCAAGCATCAATTCTAGAAGATCACCTCTGAACGTTCAATTTCATCTTTCATGGCAATAACACACATAATTCAACTTCATCAATTAGAGTAGGGTAACCATGTAAATCACATAAATTCATCATAATATCACAATTCAATGCTAAATCAATCATAATTGGGTATTATCCACTCAATTGGAATCCTACCCATCACTACCCATAATGTAGGAAGAAACCCTATCTAGATTGGGGGTTTTCTTCACAATTGGGGGAATCCAGGGGGGCTCTATGGGTGGAAGAACCCATAGATGAATAAGCTAACATAATTTGTTCAAAGCCCTTACACCAGCTTGCAACAATGGAGTCTTGTTCTTGACCTAAGTTCCAAGCTCTATCTTCTTCTCCAAGTCTTGAGTTTTCTAGAGAGAGAATTTTCTTAGGAGTGGATGAGGTTTTGGGTTTCTTTGGATTCTAGGGATAATGACTTAATTGAGGGAAACTTGAGTCTAAAAAGCCTATATACTTTACTAGGAAGGAATAATTCAATGTAGTATCAATTTAGGGATTAATAAGTAATAACCTCTAAGATTCTAACTTAAACTACCTGCCAGCCCCGGTTTAGCTCGCCAAGGGTACTTGGCGACTCGTCAAGTGGACCCTTGGTCCACCAAATATTCCAGTAGCTCCCCTTGGTGGAGCAGGTCACTTGGGCGATGGAGGGGGCAGGTTGGCGATGAGCCTACTAGTCAACGAGCCCCGACCTGGCTTGCCCAAAATTCCAGCATCTTGTCTCCTTTAGGGAAGCCTCTTAGGCGATGGGGTTCCACTTGGCTAATCGCCTAATCTCTTGGGCGATGGAACCCCACCTCGCCAAGTTGCAAAGGTAATATATGTTCTCATTAACAAACTTCTAAGTGCCATAGGTCCTTTCCCTCTACCATGTCTTGCTACCCCCACACATTTAGCCCTAGCTTAGCTTAATAGAATTACGGAGTATTACAATATTTCCCCCTTGGGATCATTCGTCCTCAAATGATGATTCTAAACAATTCTTAAGGAAACGACTCTAGACTAGCAGCCCATCATGCATGTAACTCATCTAAATGCACATAAGCAAAGGGAGAAAACTTCAATTCCAAGCTAACATATTCAATGCAACACAAGGGAGTAGGAACTACATCTAATAACCCATTTATGCATGAAATTCTCATAACTAGTCATGTTCAAGGAGGAACTACCATCTCCTAATCATAACACGCTCAACATACTCTCATGGAGCTTATATGCATTTTACTCTTAAAAAGCATCTATTCGAGGAGGAATCTTTCAACTCCTAACGAAAACATGCTCATATATATATTCTTCTCATGAAGTACAATTGGCAACTCATACTCAATGCTCTACTACATGAAGAAAACAATTCACATAAACTCATTTTCTTTCAAAACACAAGTTTTCATGAACATGCATTATATAAGGAAATCATGGCAACACATAAACACATAATAACCTTGCTAGCTAGGCACACCATCTCCCCCTTGGGAGTAAGCCTATACAAACTCTTCTAAACATCATATATCCCATAGTCATAGGAGGAACTGCCTTCTCCAACTAAAAGCAAGCTCAACACAACATTATGGAGACAATATGCCATTTCATCAAAAGCATAACAAAGCATGTTCATCAAATCATCTCATGAAATCAAATATCTCATCATCATACTAAAATGCACAACAACATGAGGAATATATAAATCATGAAAACTCATTTTATACTTAACATGAATTCTCTCAAGAACATACATAACATAAGGAGATCATGGAAATTTTCTAAAACACACATGACTCCCAAAACATAAACAAGCCCAAAAAGGAACTCTTGGTCTCAAGCTATAATAGGAATAGAAGAAAGAGATGAGGATATCGGGACTCTCAATCAATCTTTCTATCTAAGCATACCATCTCCCCCTTGGGAGTAAGCCCCTTACTAAGACCTCAAGTACTACTCCTTTCAAACAATCCCAAAGCATCACCAAAACTCATAATAACCTTACTTGGTACTAAAACCAATAGAGGTCTAACAACCATGCATCCAAGCCCTACCAAAGTTAACAAGAGTAAATCTATGGGACACAGAAATTATGGAACACATATAATATCCAAGACAACATCAAAGGTTATCAAGTCATAAAATACAAGAAACACCAGAATCAAGATAAAGCATGAAGCACATACCGGTAGCAACATAAGAAGGTCAGTCTTGTCCACTTCTAGCTTGGAGAACTTAAGACCTAATCTTCTTTGGAGCCTTTTCACCCAAACCAATTGGACCGGAGGAAGGGTAGGGTTGGAACCTACGACGACTATCCTCTTCATTTCTAGCAACATTAGGGCAATGCCTTATCTTGTGGCCCAACTTACCACACCCAAAACAAACATTAGAACCCGCTAAGCATTTACCCGCATGCCTTCTATCACACTTACCACATCCCGGCAATAGAATCTCACTACTATCATCTTGGGACTTAGGGTTAGACACCCTCTTTTGGTTGAACTTAGGAGTACTTGAGGGACTTTACCCGGGGAACTTATGTCTAACCTAGGGCAACCATGTCTATCAGACTCATCATCATAGGACTTATCATCATCCAATCTAGACCTCGTTTTCTCCTTAGCTTATTTCTTGAGTTTTGACTCCTCAATTTGTTGGGCGAAAACCATAAGACGTGAGATATCCATATCATCAATAAGCATTGCTATACGACATTATTTTTCTACTAAGTCGGACACTCCCATCATGAAATGATTCATCCTAGCCCTTGAATCCTCCACTAAAGTTGGAGCATACTTGGAGAGTTGAGTAAACTTTAGAGAGTACTCTTGAACACTCATACTACCTTGCTTAAGGTTAATAAACTCTTTCATCTTAACCTTCCTCAATTATAGAGGAAAGAACCTATCAAGGAATGCCTTCTCAAACACCTCTCACTCTATGGGACCCGCTTCTACCAGTCTACTCTCATTCTATTGACCATACCATATTTGAACTACCCATTTCAATTGGTAAGCGGATAGTTCCGCTTTCTCTACCAAAGTCACGCTCATGATATCAAGAATCTTATAAACCTCATCTATAAACCCCTTTGGATCTTCCTCCACTTTGGAGCCATAAAACTCCGGAGGGTTTATCTTAGTAAAATCTCTCACTCTAGAAAGCATGGAATTCACATTAGGGTTTACTGGAGCTACCATCCCTCTATTGACTTGAGCCATCACGACTTGAGCCAACAATTGCATAGTAGACCTAAACTCCTCCTGAGTCACATTCTCCCCTATAGGGTCAATTGGAGCTTGAGGAGGATCTTGGGGTGGAACTTGGAGAGGAACCCCTTGATCCACATTTTCTTCCTTGTTTCTCCTAGCATTTGCCCTTGTATTAGCCACACCCTGAAAAACCAAAGGGCACGGATTAGAAGAAGGACCTACTAGAGCCAAACTCTATGGCACGACTTAGAGAATGAAGTAGTGAGATTTCCTAAACATCCAATAGCCTCCTATTCATAAATGTGGCGCGCTTCACATTTATGAACAAGACTCTACTAGACGTGGTTTGAGACAATTCTAGAACCATTCTAAACTTTTTGCTATGATTACCAAGTTTGTCACGACCCAGGGGTACTCTCTAGATGTAACATGGCGTACTTGACCCCGAAGGGGTCTCATACAAGCCCTTAGCATATCATAACATAAGATAATAGAAAAGTACGAAATTTTTTAAAACTTTTATCCATACAATCGAAGTTTTTTCATAAAATGCAAGCGGAAGTCTTTACTACACTTTTGTCTCAAACCATCTAATAAAACCTTAGAATAAAACTCTTGGGACATAACCCATACAATAGTCTCAACATGAAAATAAAAGACATAAAGGACATAGTGGGTTTTGTCCTCGAAGCTATGAGGACTCACCAATTATTCACTCCTTTGCTCCTTAGAAACCTAGCTTCAATATAGGAACTCAATCTACAAACCCTACATTTGATAAGAATGTAAGTAAAGTATGCATTAGTACAAAATGTACTAAATATGTTAGCTAGCATAATATCATAAGATCATACTATAAGAGTTAGTCAACGTAAGCATATGAAATACTTCATGAAACATCAACTATAAGAATAAGCGACAATATCATAATAATAAGCAAAGTCTCCAACATAAGCATCATATAAGCATTATTCAACTCTTAGTAATTCACATTATAAAAGGACTATTCTCAAGTAACCTCAAAGCATACTTGGGCAATGTATGAATAACATCCCATAATACCATTCAAGCTAAGTATCCCTTTTTGGTCATCTTAATCATAGTATACATGCATAGTCACATCTTAGGATTTCATAAGTAGCTTCAAGTCGTACTTGTGCAATGTATGAGTAGCATCCCATAACACCATTCACACTAAGTACCACTTTGGTCCATTATACTAATCATCGTAGGATCTCATCCCTTAACTTAACTCTCATAACCAAGCGAATCTCTTACCTTTAGTCAATACTAACAAGGAAGGCAACTATAGCACAATCCTATCTAGGCATACATCATATAAGAAAAACACTTCATGAGTCACCTTAAGGAAAGCTTGTTTCATGCATGAACAAGACCCCATAATGCTACCCATGCTAAGCTAGAAACTTTAGGTTCATCATTCATGTTATCATCTCTTAACATCATGAAAATAAGGGGAATAACCGCTAGTCATGCATGTGTTGGAGGAGCCTATAAAGCTACAATCCAAACTAGTCATGCTCATGTTCATAAATGCAAAGGGGGAATCACCTCATGGAATACATGTTTAGTTCATCATGAAGGACAAGGGGAATCACCTCAAGCCACACATATCATGGAATCATAAAGACAAGGGTAATCACCTCTAGTCACACATACGAATGAATTATAAGGACAAGGGGAGTCACCTCTAGTCATACTTATATATATCCACAGATCATAGGTATTTGCCTCTATGTTCATTTTAATGTGATATAGGTATTCACCTCCGTATCTATTTTAATGTGTAATGTAGGTATTCGCCTCCATAGCATCACCTAAGGATCATATGTAATCGCCTTCATGATCAAGATAAAGTCTAATGGGTAATCACCGCTTTCCTTGGGAGTCATGCATAAAAGGTAATCACCTCACACTCTCCATCTCATGACTTGGGTAATAACCTCATGTTTAATTAATTAGGAGTAAGGGAACTCACCTCACATTCCTATCATGTAAAGGTCATTTAGGGGAATCACCACAAGTCTCATCACATTTTATAATCCTAAGACTTAGATTCATTTTAGGTGAGAAAACCTTTCAACCTAAAATCATTCTATGTGAGAGAACCTTTCATTTCACATCATATTCATGCATAATACCATATCTAGAATTCTACATTAGACATGGATATCAGCATGAATCAAGTGATTCTATCACTTAATACATTCATGCATTCATGAGGTAGGCTAGGTAGGTAAAAGTCTTTCACCACAATTCTACCTATTAGACTTCTACTCTCATATAGACTTTACTCCCAAAGTCTCACTTACATAATTCATCACATTCACTTTACTCTCAAAGCCCTAGTTATTCATCATTCTTAATTACAAGCCTTACTCTCAAATCTTAACTTCATACAATAATCATGCATATCTAGATCTCAATACATTCTAGTTATAAGCTTCATCTTTAAGCAATTTTAATCACATTCATTATTTATCTAGTGATTCTAGTCATAATTCATTATGGAAGTTCAATCTCAAGCCTTACTAATCAAGACCCATCATATTCACATTATTCTAGTTAAATTCATGAATATGATATGATATGAAAGGTTCTCTCACATCGAATGATTCTAGGTTGAAAGGCTATTCTCACCTAAAATGAATCTAAGTCCAAGGTCTATGAAATGTGATGAGGTTGTGGTGATTTCCCCAAATACCTTTATATGTGAGGAATGTCAGGTGAATTCCCTTATTCCAATATAAATAAACATGAGGTGATCTCCCATGTCATGGTATAAGAAGTGTGTGGTGACTACCCTTAATATATGACTTCTAAAACAAGAAAAGAGGTCAATACACATTAGCCTTTAAAATGATATGGAGGTGAATACCTTTATCTTATTAAAATGGACATAGAGGCGATTACCTTGATCCTTATTAAGTGATGTGGAGGCGAATACCTATATTACACCCTAAAATGGATATAGAGGCGAATACCTATATCTTATTATAATGAACATGGAGGTGAATACCTATGATTCCTTAAAATGTATGACTAGAGATGATTACCCATGTCTTTATGAGTCCATGATATGTATGACTAGAGCAGATTACCCTTGTCTTTATGATTCCATGAAATGTATGATTAGAGGTGATTACCCTTGTCTTTATGATTCCATGATATGTATGACTAGAGGTGATTACCCTTGTCTTTATGATTCCATGATATGTATGACTAGAGGTGATTACCCTTGTCTTTATGATTCCATGATATGTATGACTAGAGGTGATTACCCTTGTCTTTATGATTCCATGATATGTATGACTAGAGGTGATTACCCTTGTCTTTATGATTCCATGATATGTATGACTAGAGGTGATTACCCTTGTCTTTATGATTCCATGATATGTATGACTAGAGGTGATTACCCTTGTCTTTATGATTCCATGATATGTATGACTAGAGGTGATTACCCTTGTCTTTATGATTCCATGATATGTATGACTAGAGGTGATTACCCTTGTCTTTATGATTCCATGATATGTATGACTAGAGGTGATTACCCTTGTCTTTATGATTCCATGATATGTATGACTAGAGGTGATTACCCTTGTCTTTATGATTCCATGATATGTATGACTAGAGGTGATTACCCTTGTCTTTATGATTCCATGATATGTATGACTAGAGGTG